>JBAWJQ010005202.1:0-162572 GCA_037783105.1 Bactrocera zonata | reverse complement strand
ATAAAGAATTTACAATTTTCTTATTGCGATACAGATTTGTAGAGGTTTTTGTTGAAAATATGTACTGGTATTTGTATGGAAATCTGAGATGATTCGCAAACTGTTTAAAATTTTTTGTAATTAATATATGTACAATGTTGTCATGTTGACAGCACACAAACTTATTATTTTGTAAGTCTTAGTGGTAGCTTTCCTTAAGACACCCTATATAATATTAAAAATTAGGATAGGGTTGATTACGAGTATATCATTATGCTCTTACTGTGTGTTCTCAAAACGTAAATTATAATGTCCAGCACAAGATTAAAATACAAAAAAAAAAAAACAGAATTATGATATCTGTTTATCCACTCACTTATTAGTCCTTATTAGTGGATGGAAGGGGAATAATTTGGATCTGAAATGTCAACACCATCTACGCCCATTAACAGCCGAACCATTCTTATGGAAATACTACTGTTGTAGGTACGTATATACATATGTATGCAAAATATATGTTTTTATAATTATGTGGGTGTCGCTTGCAGGCAAAACATGACAACCGATAATAATGTCAACCACAAATGGAGAAATGGAGTTATTATTGGATAATTGCTACGAATTAGTGTCTAATATGACGTAAACTATATACTTACTCTATTTGTTTATATTCGGACGAAGTGTATATGTTAAGCGAAATAGAAATTTCAAAAATATGATGCAATTAAAATTGTATAACGGTAATGTTATAAACGATTACGGTATTGTGGTGGTGTTTACCCTACTTTAACTAGTTGTAACACACCCTCAAAATAAGGAAATCCGCATAAAAACTAATTTGCCGAGCGTTTTTTTCATCTAGGTCATAAATATTCTGGTTGATAGTATGCGATGAAATCTTCCTTCTTCTTCTAAACTGGAGTAGACACCGCTTATGCGGTTATATCCGAGTTGGCAACAGCGCGCCAGTTGTATTTCATTTTGTTTTTTTTTTTTTTGGCGTGTCAATCACTTCTACAGAGTGGAGATCTTCCTCTTCTTGTGATTTCACCGTCGGGTACTAAATAGAAAACCTTAAGAAATGGAGATTTCTCTTTCATTCGGACAACATGACCTAGCCAGCGCAGTCGCTGTCTCTTGATTCGCTGAATTATGTCAAGCTCATCGCTCCATCGACTACGCTCATACGACGTTGCCAATGCGGAAAGGACCTCAGAACCATGCCTCCGGACTATATAGCAGGACGGGAATGATGAGGGACTTATAAAGTTTGATCTTTGTTCGCCGAGATGACTTTACATTTCAGTTGCCCTGATGACAAGAGTTATTCTGCGTTGGAGTTCCAGGCTGACATTGTTGGTGGTATTTATATGAGTCCAAGATAGACGAAATTATCGACGACTTCAAAGTTATGACTGTCAACAGTGACGTGAGAGCCAAGTCGCGAATTTGATGATTCTTTGCTTGATGACAGGAGATATTACGTTTGCAGAAAGCAGTGCTAATGGCGTGTTTGTTGAATCTAATGATATAAGGTCTGACTATACGAAAAAATTAGTAAGAAGAAAGTTTAGGAGAGGATTCGAAGTAGACTGAAAACAAATGAAAAATTATTTTGAAATCCAAATCTCATCCCTTGAACTTATCATTGATTGAAATGGTGCAACAGTTCCAAAGACAACCTTGACTTTCCTCTGTGCCAAATTGTTGTCCCTTTCGCCTTGAAGCTGCTTAGGCCAAACTGCGCTAAGCATTTTCCAACCAATCACAATCAAAGATTCATATAACATTACTGTGGGCAAAAAATAGTAAGACTTTATAATTTTAACGTTGATGACGTGCAAGACGGCCAACAGCATCAATGCATGAATAATACGTCAAAAGAATAAAGGAATTGGTGCTTAATATCGTTGCATTTTCCAAAGGATCAGTGAAAACCATTTTTAAAGATCATTTGGGCCTAGAAAAGTGAAAGAACGATTGGTTCCAAAACTACTAATTTTTTTCGAAAAACAGAGTCGCGTTAACGTCAATGCATTCCGAATACCATGATGTCATGAAACGTACTATTACTGGGGATGAGTCTTGTATCTGTGCTGGTGACCCAGAAAGATGCCGAATATCCTGGCAAAGATGAGTCGAAGCTGAAAAGCCACATCAAAGCAGTTCAAGTTTTTCTACGATAATCGAGTTCTAATGCACTTCGAATTTCTTCCGACTAGCCAAATTGACATCAAATAATACCATTTGAGTGTTAATAAAATAAGCTAGAATTATGGGCCGACTAGTCTTTATTTTTGTACCACGATAATGCACCGTCGCATACTGCATTGATTCTTCTTGAGTCTTTCGCCAAAGTACGATAGTCGCCTGATTTAGCTCCGTGTGACTTCTGGCTATTCAGCAAAATCAAATGACTGCTCCGAGGAAACCGTTTCGAATCAACTGAAGACATTAAATATGCTATGCGCATTGAAGGCTCTTCTGGTTATTAATTTTAGCGAATGTTTTGGGGATATGTATATCTCGCAAATCAAATGCCTTTAACAGCTATGGAAGTTATACATGTGAGTTTTTAAGGACATAACTTCAAAATACTTCTCTTCAACTTCAATTTAAAGTTAAAAAATTTCTAGTAGAGTTCTCTCAGAGATAGTGATTATAAAGTTTTGAGTTTTTCTTGTACCCTGGAATAGTTTTTTAAACATCATTCATCTGCTTCAATTGATTGGTATCGTCCTTGTACAGGAAATTTTGTGTTTGAAAAATATCTTGACCAAATTTGGCAAGAACCATTGCTGAAAGCACAGCTTTATTCTCCAAACGAATTGTTTTGATTGGATCACCATAGTATATAGCTGTCATAGAAACTGAATGATCAAAGCCCATATAAGGATCTGTTCATAATATATATTTTGAGATGAACCTGTGAAAGTGTGAAGTTAAAGCTTTGGAGCAGCCCAGTTATTTTTTTTTTTTGTTTTAATTTACTCATTAAAGTTTTCATGGTGAAATCGTAATACGAGAGTAACGCTTAGATGCGTCTCTATGAATTTCTAAACTTAAAACTCATCCACATAAAAAATAACAGTAATTTCCGCTTCACCACTACAATAAAAGCGCATGTATGTAAGTATGTATGTGAGTGCTCATTAAAACTAAGTTTGGCTTATAATATTATGATAACTCGAAGTACGCATCAATTCGTCGACTTCACAAACACATTGCAACGAGTGCAACGCAAAAGATCTTGCCGCGGGCATTTTGCAACTTAAGCAAATGCAAATTTCGCAATCAACACTTTGCAGCAGAGCGCACTGTTGCTGATGCAACAGTTAGCAGGCAAAAAAAAAGAACGACTTTACCTCAGAAGTCTGCATGCAAGTATATAAGTGTAGTGTGTGTGTATATATGTATGTATATATGTATGTATGTGTTTGGCAGTCTTTGCGCCGCGGTCTAGGCATGCACGCCGGAGCAGCTGTCAACTGCATGCATTATATACTTGTACATTTGCTACAACAACAAGATCAACAGCCGTTGCATGTACCTTGCCAGAGCGGCTGGAATGCTGGTCGTCGCTGGCAGCTGTGGCGTGACAGCATTTGCGCGTGAGTGAATTAAAATAAGACACTGCCGCCCGGCAGCCAAGCAGGCAGGCAAGCAAGCGCTTGGAAAAGTAGAAATTCAGCGAAATTTTGCGGCGCTTAAGACTGCACATAAACGCCGTGCCAACACTTCGGCAACAGAAGTTATCCGTGCGACGTGGCATGTTGCAAGTGCTTTAAACGACGCTTATTTGCTTGCCATAAATGTGTCTATGTGCTTGTGGGAGTGTGACGAGTGTGTGTGTGACCAGGGGGTTGACACTTTGGAGCTTGCGGATACGAAACGTGCAAAAAGCCGCAGACGAAATTCTCTTGTGCTGAAAAGCCTTGATATTTACAATTTTTTTGTGCATTTTTGAGGCCCGTTTGCAAACACGGTTTGTTGGCTTAATTTATTCAAATAGTTTTGTGTTAAAAATTTAAATTTAAAAAAATTCGTCTTCTATGGGGGGTCTATCTTATTCATTGTAAATTTAGGTACGAGTAAAGCCATATAGTGGTTGCTTAGAAATTAACTAGGTTTTATATAAAGGGTGGTTCAGTGAAGCGATCTTTATATGCACGAAGTTTGTATAACACCCAGAAAGAATCGACGGTGGGCTTATAAGGGTCTATGCATACCAAGTAAAAAAGGACTAAGTTCTAAGCTTATATGGGGCTAGGAGAAGTGTTAACCTGATTCAACTCATTCTTGATACACAGATTTATTATCGTCAAGAACGGATTTTCTCTTTGAATTTCAATTGTATATCCCATACATTGACCGATGTGCCATAAGAATGTGGATGGAGCCATCTGTAGAAGCTCACGCATTCTTGGCACACTTGTGAGTGGCCAGAAACACTTTTTTTACATAGACCAAGTATCCTCTGGGTAGCCAAAGAACATCCATTTGAAGGTGAGCTAAAATAAGCTGCGTTTTGGACACGCCGCCAAAGACCAGGTGGAGAAAGACCTGACTTCGCTTGGAATTTCCAATTGGCGCCACATTGCGAAAAGAAGAAACGATTGTTGTTAACTCGGCTATAACCTCATAAGCGGTGCCTACGCCATTAAAGAAAAAGGAGACATAAGAATGTAAGAAAAATGTCACGCACAAAACTTAATTGAAATCGGTCGGTCCAGTCCGAATCGACCGACCAGTCCGAACCGACCGTAACCACGCTCACTTGTTCAAAAGTTTTAGCACACAGGTAGCTCCAGCAACTGCGATGCCAAAAATCAGAGTCAGATATCTTATTTTAGTCTTCAGTTAGGACATATACATTAATGAAACCTCTGGAAGTGACGATCTGCTTAGAATTATGGACATGATGGGGTATCCGATCCGATTTTCTAGCTTTAACCCTTATGTAATGACTAAAAGCGAGAGCTGCTAAAACATATTAAACGAACTTTTATGAACAAATATTAAAAATATGGATTTGGATGATCTCTAAAGTCAACGGAATGTCCAGTTGGGTCACAAGGACTATACACAATCGATACTTTATTGCGTGACTTCGGTAAGAATATTTTTAGCAATGTATGTAGATTTGCATTGGTTATCAGAATTTTGACTTTTTTTGTAAGAGAGATTAGAACAAAGAAATATATATTTTTCTATAGCAAACAACATCTGAACCACCTTGTATATGCTGAGTAAATGTACTTTTCAGTGTCGACAAACTTTTCAATTCAATTTATTTGCATTTGTAAATAACTGACTCGCTGACAGACTGTTAATGAAGCGGCGACCACAGTAAATAATTAGAATAAGACGGGAGTTGGGGAAAGTGGGTTTAGTGGTAAAGCCAGTTCTTCTACTTACTGTTGTTCGCAGTCATTTAATGTTAAAATAGGTTACAACAACTACTGCATATATATTTTTAAAGATCACATTTACCAGTTGCATACTTTTGGGCGATTAATTTAATCCAACTCGAATGAGCTTTTAAGATAATTCAATACGGTTTGTTTCAGAAGTCACTTCTAAAATCCATAAAACATTATTATAACTCCTTTATTTCTTTTTATTGACCGCTATATAGGTCGTCAACAAACTGATTGGCTTCTTCCAGTGTAGCTTTAGAAAAGGACCTGCCTCTATACCGCTTAGTCTGAACTTGATATAGACCTCGTTAATCAGCACCAAAAGCTCCATTAAGATTGATCGAAATCAAGCGTGAAAAGGGGACTCCCTATTGTGTGACCTTTTCTATCTATTGCTGGACAAAATAATATGAGCTGCATAGCTCATTCTGGAAGGCATAACCTTCTATAAGAGTGTACAGCAGTTGGAGTGCACCGATGATATTGATAGCTCTGCTTTCTCCAGACTGGATAAGGAAACGTAGAGTTTGGGTCTGGTTGTGAACGAGGATAAGACGATATATATCTTGTCATCAAACAAATAGTCATCGCATTCGCGACTTGGCTCCCACGTCACTGTTGACAGTCATAACTTCAAAGTCGGTAAACAATTTTGTCTATCCTGGAGCCTATATAAACTTCAAAAACAATACCAGCCTTGAAATCCAACGCAGAATCGATTGCAACGAACAGCAAAATAAAGTCCTCTCTCGAAGAACAAAGTTCAAACTCTATAAGTCCCTCATTACTCCCGTCCTGCTTTGTGGTGTGGAGGTGTGGACAATGATACCATCTGATGAGACGAGAGAAAAGTTCTGAGAAGATTTAAGTCCTTTGTGCATTGGCGACGGCGAGTACCGCAGGCGATAAAACGATGAGCGGTACGAGGTCGCGAAGAGTATATCAGATTTGAAGGTTTTCGATACAGTATCCGCTGGTGGAAGCATGGGAAGACGAGGACCTTTACTTCGTTGGGGAGATCAGGTGGAGAAGAACCTTGCTGCACTTGGTTTCTCGAATTGGCACCATGTAACGAAAAGAAGAAACGACTGGCGCGCTCACTAACAAAGATACCATCATTTGACGGATTAACCTAAATCTGTCAAGTAAAAGTCGAAAACATTGAATTCCACATTTTATTAAAACCCATTAAATCTTAAACCCGATATACTTATATTGACAAAAACAGGTTCGAGTTTTTCTCTGTACCCTTGACAGCAGGTGCATGCCTTTTATCGGTAAAAAAGTGGAACCGAGCTAAAAGCAAAAAGCGCTAAATGGAATCCAATGATAGTGAGAAAATTCCACACCACATTTTGTGTTTTTTCCAATAACTTACTTACATACATATTCACAGCTGTTTCCACCCACTACCGCAATGTCAAGCGCTTTTTCTGCATGTTTGACAAAAGCATAAAAAAGTTGTTCACTTTTTATGCTGAATTCCTCTCTTGCTTTTAGCCTGAATAGTTGGCAGTGTCTGCATGCAATCAAAGAAAGTGAGAATTTGTGCGAATAAGCTGCTGCAATCGATGAGTGTGGTGTCTTTGTTGTTTTCTGCACGGTTTGTGGTTTAAATATTGACATTTATAGCAAGATGTGTAGTATGGTTCTATGTTTAGGCTGTAGAACATTTCTAATTTTACTTCGATTCAAGAATTTGATAGAAAAGTTAAAAGAGTGGTACATATTCTAGCGCTATGTGTTCGAAGAGAACTTTAGAGAGAGATTAATGTCTGTCAATACGCAAAAATGTATGATCTTCTTCTAGACTAGTAACCTTCTTCTTTGCCTATGTATATACAACGAGATACTTGACTTGACATTTGCTGCGCTTTCACAAATAAAGAGCTTTATGAAGGCTCTTTTAGTATAAGTTCCTGACGGATTGCCAAGTTCGATGCTTATATTGGGTCTGTAACTACATATATTGTTGCAGTTCTTTTTGTCAAGAATTGATAAAAAACATGTAGAAAAGTACGATTTAAGGGATTGCCCGTCAGAAGAACATATTTCTATCTTTTATTTTAGCTTATTCTTATGTGAACCGGATTCCTGTGAGGGCCGGAACAAATGGTTGTAAGAGGAGGCCTCTCCGATTTCCAGTATATTTAAAAACTTTTGAGGTTTTAAAGTGGTCTTTAATCATTTCTATTATCATTTAGTTAGGGATATTGTTTTTAACATTCATAGGGAAGGTTGTCATTACTCCATAAATTTTATAATTTCTTTTCGTTGTTGTATTCATTCTCTAATAGATGTAGGTGAGTTAGGTTAGGCAAATGGGCTGATTTTATTAAGGAAACCCGAACTTTCACCTGCAACATCTAGAGACGCTTCTTCACTGTGAGAACTTTTCACATAAGTCCTAGATATGGATCGAAAAGACCACCGCAGACCGACAAAACGATCAGAGTCAGCCTGCTAATACCAATTCCTGACAATTTGCCGGGTTCCTAGAAGGTATAGTAACCAATATGCTTCACCTTCATGTCTGGCGAAAGATTGGCAGAGGAGGGGAAAATGTCTAGATGTTTCCACCTCACTGCAACTTTGACAGGTGGCATGTTCCAAAACCTTTTGCTTCACTACTTGAGTGCCAGTCGAACAGTGTTCAGTTAAGACGTCCATCATAGCAGCAATGTAAGCCTTCTTAAGAGCAATTGGTTCAATGGATATTTTACTCCCATTCTAGGTAAGAAGATTGTTGCAATCCAGCAAGTGTTATTTACTGACCAATTTTCGCTAAGATTGCGCTAGGACCGTAGATTCAATTCCAGAACGTAGGAAGTCGTGGGTACACCTACTCGTACCCATACTGATATGATTTAGGTACTTTCTTGAAAGTTCATCGGCTTTATAGTTTCCGACGACTCCGCTGTGGGCAGGCACTCAAACAAGTTTAATATGGAAGTAGCTTAATGCTAGAATTAAAGTGGTCATGCGCTGGTTGACTAATGGATAGCAGAACTACTATCTGAGTGGATGTCTTTCTCCCAAAAAGAAGCCGCATTTCGGGGAAGTGCATCTGTTGCTAGTGGTTTAGCAGTTTGAAATACGAGTTTATTGAGGGTTTCCGACAGAAGACTTTCCCTCCAATCTTCCCCTCAAAGTAATCGCTCTTGGTCTAGCGACTCCGTCGCACCTAATCATTTCTTGTATCTATGTGTACCTAGCAAATGCCGCTGGAGTAGATTCCGCATCGCAGCGGTCTAAGTTATCAGGACTGCAGTCGAAGTGAGATCGTAATGTCCCTCTCTGGGACGCTTAATGTGTCCAGTTTCACATCATTTGTATTGGTGAAAACTTAAGTTTCTTATAAAATCGATAATAAATCACAGCACCAGCTTCTATTGATAATATCCATTTAAGGCACTAACGCATTGCCGAAAGTTGTTTGGCACAAGAAGTAAAGCGCTGAGAGAAATTGTTTACTTTACCGCCCCCACGAACCACAACACGAATGCAATGCGCTGTGTCTGCCCTACGGAAAATCAATGTTCTCTATATTCTACATAACCAGAGAACAGCAATGTGGCAGGTAACAAGAAAGTAACGGTACACTAAGTACATAGAGCTTAAGACATGAAAGCGTTTGGAAGAAAAACGCCAGTTTGTCTACGTGAAAGTCATCAAATAGACAGGCAAATGCACTTCATGTGAAAATGGTGTACAACTGCAGGCACAAATATATACACACACCTACAAGTATACATACAAACACTAACATTTATACATACATACACTCATACACCGAAATGCTAACACGTCAAAGTCGTGCATTGCCATCTGTTGTAGCCAGGCAAGTGAGTAGTTGTTGTTGCAAGCCTTGCATTTCACTCGCAGCCAACATTTAATTCAACCAACAACATTATTATCCATGCTCATCTTTAATGTCAAATATATGTTTGTTGCATATACATGCCACACATACATACACACATACTTTGCGCGAGCCTCGTTGCTTTGCCTCGAGCTACGCGATTCCGCTTTCGCCCGCTGCTTGCGCTGCGCTGCTTGGCGCTTAGTGAACCTGCTGATTATCGCTTAACAACTTTTCGATTTTCGTTTTCGCTTTATTTCTTGTTTTTATGCCGCTTGTTGTCTGCCCTGCTTTATTGTTGTCGTTTCCGTTGTTATATCTTTGTTGTTAGTCACTTTCAACTGTTGCTTCCAACATTTCCTTCCTGCATGGGGTTTCACTTAAGTGTTGTTGTTGTCGTGTTTTATTTGGTAATCATTTGTGTTTTTCTGCGCTTGCAACGATTCACAGTTAGTTTTATTTCTTGTTCTTTATTTTACGGTTTCCTGCGGGTGCGCGCTTAATGTTTTTAATGCTTATCGTTTGTTGTTGTTTGTCTGGCGTTTTTCCTGTCTCTTCACAGCTTAGTTTGTACGATTTAAAGGAGGAGCAGAAAAAATTCCTTTATGAGCTTTAGCTTGGCGTTCTTAATTAAAAAATCTGACTTTGACTTCAAACTAATAAAAAATTGCATTTAAGGTGTGTTGTTATTATTTGTTCCATTTCTCAGAAATGGTGGTGTTTTGTAATATGATTGCTCAGAAATACTGATTTAAACACCTAAAAGTCAGATTTTATCTGATATTGCCCTGAAAATATGGATACGGATATGTTTGTTCATAAAAATAAGAGATCAACTGAATCCCCGGCCTAAAACATAGTAAAGATGGCGCTACTAGAATTAAATCCAAGAAAAAGGCGCTTGTATAAATTTTACAGCTGTTGGGTCATTAGTTTGTGACTTATATGTTGAGTGAAGCAACTTTTTTAACTTGGTTTGGTGAAGAGTTTCCGGGCACTGCTCCAGGAAAACTTGTGATGGTTTAAACATAGTGAAAGGGCACCGATAAAGGTAAACGGCATGGACTGCCATAAGAGGTTGCTACCACGAAAATATCAAGAAGAGCGTAATGTGAAGTTTTTCGAGATAGCAGGCACTCCAAAGATATCAATTGAACGTGTACTTCATATCATTCACGAATATTTGGATATAATAAAGCTTTGAGAAAAGTAGATACTGCGCGAGCTTACTTTTGACCAAACTAACGACAAGTTAATCATTCGGAGCCGTGCTGTCACATGTTCAAGCGTAATAAACCCGAGTTTTTGCATCAATATGTGACAATGGATGAAACATGGCTACAACATTTCACTCCGAAGTCCAATCGATAGTCACCCGAGTAGACTGCGCATGATAAACCCTCTCTAAAGCGAGGAAAGTCAGTTGGCACTGCTATGGCGTCGGTATTTTGATATACGTATGGAAGGATTTATATTGACAATTTAGAAAAAAGAAGGACTAACAAGAGCGGCTATTATATAGTGTTATTGGACCATTTACAGAACGAAGCCGTTGAAATACGGCCGCATTTGAAGTAAAAGAAAGTCTTGTTGAAAGTACAAAAATCCATGAATTGGACTTCGAATTGATTCTGCATCCACCGTATTCCCCAGATCTGGCCCTCAGCGACTCTTGCCTGCTCTTAGATCTCAAAAGAATGCTCGCTGGGAAGAAATTTTCGTCGAATGATTAGGGCACCGCCGAAAGTGAGGCCTATTTTTAAGCAAAGTATAAATCGTACTACAAAAATTGTATCATAATCTGTAATCAGTGTATCAGCCTTGAAGGGAACTATGTTGAATAAAAGAAAGCCGAAAATATTAGTTTTTTGCGGTGGACCGGGGACTTTTCCCCTGACTTGTTACTTATACATGCATGTTTTATATATAAGTACACATACTACTATAAAGGAAGTTTTTTGCTATACCCTTTCTATTTAATATTTTATTTATTTGCAGTGTTGTATTCGCCAATCTTCAAGCTTTGACTAACAAAAAATAGCAGTGATAACTACTGCATGTTCACTTCTGTCTAAGCCGAGTAAAATTTTCATATATTTCGAGGATGTGAGTTAGATTGGTAACTGAGAAAATGCCTATTAAATTAATATAATATAAAGCGAGAAAGATAAAACTATTATTGAAAGTTATTGTTACTCTCCTCAGAGACAATAACACTGAAAAGTTAGAGAATATAAATAGTGTTGAAAAATCATGATGTAGTCATCAGAAAGAGAGAGAGAGAGCAGAGGATTTACACATCGACTCAACACATTTTAGTTCCTCTTTCTGGTATAAAACATCTCAATGCTAGACTCGTCACAAAAGGTCTGAATCTTTCGCAAAAACGACGTTAAGTACAAGTCGTAAAAGAAATGCTTGACAACGTAGCTAAGGACCTTACATTATTCAAGCCCATCATTAGAGGTTAAGAGACGACACCACAGAAAAACATCTTTGATTCATATTCCAGTTTGCACCAATGTAAATGGTTTTCTAAACTATCCTTGAATAATTTTTCTCAAATTTTCTTGTGAGGAAGTTAATCAAAGGTATCTTTAAAAAATGGCAAAATTGAGATAAAAACTGCAAAGTTAAAACTCCTTTGGAATTAGAACATTAAACACTCATTAAATTAACAAGTTTGTTCCAGTTTTTGGCGCCATTTGGCAACACCTCATTGCTGCCAGCCAAACTCCTTGCATTTTTCAGCTCCGTGTACCTGCCCTCCTACTCAATTCGCTTTGGACTTTTGCCAGCCAAGAAATGAAAAAAAATAGGTAAAAAAAACAATAAGAGCAAGGTAAAAAAATCACTTTCTCTATTTTGCTGAAAAACTTTCGTTGCGGCTGTTACTTCCAATTTCTTTGTGCACACACTTTATATTTACTAGAGAAAGTTGTAGCGCTACCACGAGACAGATTCAAAGACAGACGGTTGCAAGTTGCGAACGAATGAGCTGCGCGAGAGCAAATACTAATTTCAGCAAATTGTGAAAATGTTTTTGGAAACACATAAAACGAAATGACATTTGCTGTTAACTGCAAATAATAAATTAGAAGACAGTTAGGGCTCTTTAAATGCTGGTCTGTTTGAGAATTAATTTCGGTAGCAAAGCACATTGAAATTTTATAACTACTGAATGATTTTTTAACCAGATAAAGTTATACTAAGTGTTGCTAGCAACATGTATCTCATTTTATCTGGCAACATTTTATCTAAAATTGTGATATATTTCGATTTTGAATTATCATTTTGGAATTAAACTTAATGTTGCTAGCAACATGTATCTAGCAATATTGTTTCATGCAACATTCTGTCTAAAAATTAGAATCAGTTCGATACCGTATCAAATTGGAATTAATGTTGCTAGCAACATGTATCTGGCAACATTGTATCTTGCAACTTTTTGTCTAAATTTTGGTTAGGTACGACTTCGTTTCAAATTGGAACTAGATTTAATGTAGCTAGCAACATGTATATGGCAACATTGCAGCTGGCAACCTTGTATCCGGCAACTTTTCTTCGAAAATAGTGTGCATTCTACACATCATCCAAATGGTCTTTCTTTGAAAGCTTTTTTAGTTTTGTACCGATGAAAAATCGCATCCTGTGGAATCATAATCAGCCACCACCAGCTTATTGTTACTTAGTAACGGTACTTAACCATCCTGTTTCTTGTGCAACGCATTCAATGTCTTTTGCAATGAGTAGAATTTAATTAGCACGTATTTCAATTTGACGTGAAAATTTGTATTGCTGCAAAGGCTTGCTTAACAAAACAGCCAAATCCCCGCAGGATAGAAAGTGAATTCAGCTAAAACAATGAAAAGCGGAGAGTGCAACCAACGTTGCATGGCATAGATGGCATAGTTGTTGCAACAAGCGCGCTTTGGCGCTGACGTTACATCGTAAGCCGAGAATTGTAACGATGGTGGCGGCGTTGACGGGGCTCGGTCGTGTTATAGCGTTAAACCGCAGGCTCGCGTTGCGTGTAAATTCTGGCAGCCAGATAATGAATGTGGCATGTTAATGATGCAATGTGCAAAGCTGCAGGTGTTTACACTTTTCTTTGCCAATTCGTTTGGTTGCTTTGTGCGTACTTATTTTTGTCGTTTGTTATTTAGCCAGGGGCTAGCACAGGCGGATTCGCTTTGCCGGAAAATATTCCAACAGCGGTGGATTCGAGTGAATAGAAAACATAAAATGAAAAGTAAATTGAAATGTGTATAAAGGGAAGAGTTACTGTGTTGTTGTGTGTAGAAACGGAAGATAGTTTTGGTGTATTTTGGTATAGTTTAATGAAGGATGAACGTTTATTTGTATTTTATTAAATAACAACAGTTTTACCTACTTCGAATGGATTACTTTATCGGGGCTATACTATATCCATATTTATATAGTGATCAGAATAACTAAAATATTTTAATTGATTTTTCATAATCTCTTAAAAAAAGAAAATTTTAATATTCATAGATATATTATATTAGGCACTTTGATTGAATCACATCTGTTGTGATGCGCTGTCCTTTAAATCATGTGATGTATATTTCATTTGACAGTACAACAACATCATTATTTGCATTGAATAATATAATATATAACGTGAGGAGACTTCATTTGACAATAAAATTATTACTTCTACTGAATCAGATGATATATCACATCATATGATCATAATTGACAATATAATCACACATCACACATCTTATGTATGTTGAATCATATCAAATGATTTTATTTTTACATTACGTTGTAATAAGCATTGACTCGTGTGACGCAACATCACATTAAGTAAGCAATATATTGTCACAATCCCATCATATGATTAGATTTTATAGTAAATCACATCATAATAGCATTAGCGGCACAAAATCACACGACATTAAACTATACATTATAACGTTTATTGCATCATGGAATATCATATGACCAATAACACATTAAATAAGAAATATCTCTTCACATCTTCTAGGCACCTTTCGAGCCAATTCTAACATGTCAATATTTAACCAAATTCTCCATATACTTCCTATAAAAGTTGGTTGGGATGGCCTTCGGCTAATATGGATTTTTTCAGTTTCGACTTATTTTAGCAGCATCATTCGCCACATTGTTGGAAGTCATATTTATAACGTCAATTCTCAAAAGCAGTTTTGATGCATTTGCTGAAAGTAAGGCCCTCAGTTAAGTATCTTTTGTGAGTCTATATTGATACGATCATCAGCGATTAAATCTTCAATGTTTATCTACAAAAAGCATAGCTGAGATATGTAGTTTCATTGAGGACACCAAATAGTTTGTAAACAACAATGAAATGAGATGAGATGTGTATAAGGTCTTACGATAGTGTATTAAAAATCGAGCATAAATTTGCTTTATATAAAGTGCCAATATCACAAAGAACCACTCGGAGTAATGCAAATATTGCTGTCGTTCAGGTTGTTGGAACAATTTGAAAACTATAAAGACTTTTTTAAGATAATCATCATCTCCGATAAGGCCCACTTTAATCTGAGTGTTTCGCTAAATAAACAAAACTGTCGATATAGGTACGAAGAAAATCCACAAATTCATGAACAAGAATTACATGCCCCCCAAACAGACTTTATTCAAGCTTTAGAAGTCAAGACTTAATGCGCTAGTCATGACATACGATTTGATTTAGTGAAAAAGTTATCGAAAATTGAGTTCAGCTAATTCGTTCCTTCAAAAAAAAAAAGTCGTGGAGGCCATTTCAATGATGATACATTCGGAACTTAGTAATGTCGATTGTAATTGACATTAAATAAAAAATATTTGAAAATCCTTAAAATTAGTGAGTGTTTTTTTAATCATAACACTCTTATTGGAAAGCCCTGTAGAACAAAAAAACTTTAGAATAGACATACGTAGCCTTTGGAATAATACCGTTTTTTGGAACAATCGTAATGACATAAAATTTTAAATAACTGAGGTAATATTTTTCATTGAAACTACTTAAGGTGGTTACTTGGGTTTCCTCGGGTAAAAAACAACATTTTTCAACAATTTTTTTTATCATGTAAAAAATGAAATATTTTAATAGAATTTCCTATTGTTACAAACATACACTATTAAAAGGAAATTCTGAAATTTTTGGAAAAAGAAATATTTTAAACTCAGCCATGGTGACGCCATTTCCGTTAATCCCTCGGAAAAAGATTCAATCGCGTTAGAAAAATAAAAATAAAATTAATAAAACTGAAAATTGGATTTTTGGCAGACATTTTTATAAAAAATTTCATGAAGATCGGTTAAGTACATAGTTCTCGAGATATCTTGCGAACCGACTTCAAGAACATTGTTGCGAGAAAAACGCGTTTAAAGAGAGGCACTTAGCCTAGCTAGCCTCGAGCGCACAAGTTCTTAAAGCTGTATCTCCGAAACTATTACTGTGATCACCTTGAAAATTTAGAACAATATTCTAAAGGTGTTGAAGAAGAAAAGGCAATAAAGAAAAATATATATTTTGTAACCATAAACCCATGTAACCGCTTAAACGTAAGATTTAATGATGGAAACCCAGATTGTTCTATTTAATTCTAATATAACTATTAATTATAATTTATTCACACAAATATGTACTTATAATAATTCGTAAGAAAACATGCCTGCGAGCTACTGTTCTTTAATGCCCTACCAAGTTCACCAAGATCCAAGATATGTGGAAAAATTAATTAAAAACGTTATTTCCATTTGAATAAATAAAAACAAAATCCAAAATAAGAATTATATAAATATTTTACAAAACTATCACAGAAAATAAAAACACCCACAACTCTAAAAATATGCATAGTGGACATGTCCATGGAGCGTTGCAAGTGTCATATTCTTTAATACCTTCACTAACAAATGAAAAACTCTGCGGGCTTAAATATCCCATTACAAAAACTAATTCCTAGCTTTTATAACAGTAAACGTACATATATACTCACACATACACATACATACATAATGTTTTTAGATGGGCCCCACGCAGTTGCATTGTTTTGCGACTTAGGCGGCAACAAAGTAAACGCTGCCACCACCCGCCAGCGAATGTGAGCGCCAACTTGATTAAACTAAAGTGTTTTATAAGCTCCAGCTCTGCTAAGTTCTTACACACACAGAGAGACTGGCGTATACATTTCACATAGAAAGTGAACTGAGCGACCCGCCAAACACTCACACACATACACATATATATATATTGTTACAACCATGGACAGTGAGATTGTTTGCTTCTCTCGCTGACAGTTGACCTTTGGCGAAACGCCAATGCGCCCACTAGCGCCACCAATTACGCTGTCGGCTTGTTGCGCTCTTTGTGGCCACGCAGTCTGCTAATGCAGCGGCCGCCTACACTCCAACACCTTTTTATAGACAAAAATTTATGCGATTGCCTATGTTTGTAGGTGTGTGTGTGTGAGTGTTCTCTCATGCAGCACTCACTTGCATATGCACGCCTGCAAGCATGCCGCCCCTTTGTTGTACTCAATTTACCGAGTTCCCGTTAAATTCCCGCTGGTCGCCATGAAGTGCACACACATTCACGCACACAATGTCACATATACTAATGAAAGCACAAAGTACTCGCAGAACCTTTGGTGGTAAGCTATTGCTGATATGATATAGCGTTGTTGTTGGTTGTTAGTGTTGTTGTTGTTGTTTCGCTAGGGTGATGGTGAACAGTTTTGTAACTTAATTAAATTTATGCAGAGAATCAAGCTACGAGAAATATTTGAAATTGCTCTATGCATGCGAGTGTGTGTGTGTTACAATGTCCGAGTATACACACAACATTTATACAAACTTATACACATACATACATACTTATACATATCTACAAACAACTATTTCATGCATTTGTAGTTGTTGTTGTTGTCTGTGCGACCTGCTCGTCTTGCTGGTTTGCTTTTCCGATTTCCGTTAAATTTCAGTTTCGTTTTTGCTCTGGTGGCACTTGCAACATGCCACATGCACACACACACACTTATTCACCCACAAATTCGCTCCAATCTGATTGTTATAATTTTTAGCGACCATTTTCATTCACTTAATGCGCGTGCAGTAACGGCGAGGGCACAAGTTGCACAAACCCACCAGCTGTATTAGTTGCAAGCATTTGCGGCAGCTAGCGGTTGTGCTTGTGTGGGTGCACAGGTTGTGTAATATGACTTTATTTTCTTTATTTTTCTGTGGTTTACCTTTATGGTTGCCATATCATTCGTTCGTGGGAAGCTGTGCTGCATGCTCATCCATTACTCAGATCTCATTTAATTAATTTTTTAAATCGTTCGCGGTTTTTGCTATAAACGATAAGCGATTATTTTTATACCCTGAACAGAAGAAAGCGTCGGTAGATGCTATAAAGTATAAACATAAACTAATGTCAGTGAGATGAGCTAAGGAGATTTAGCCATTAGATATTGTTCTGAAAATTTGAACACATCATTTTCTCTACAAGAAGTAGCCTATCAGGCGGAGTCGCCCTCACAGTGCTTATGCCAACGACTTTTCCAATTCTTGAAACGCTTAAGCATTTTTATACCCTGAACAGGGTATAGTAAGTTTGTCACGATGTTTGTAACACCCAGAAGGAATCGTCGGAGACCCTATAAAGTATATATATAAATGATCAGTATGTCGAGCTGAGTCGATTTAGCCATGTCCGTCTGTCTGTCCGTCTGTCCGTCTGTCTGTATATATACGAACTAGTCCCTCAGTTTTTAAGATATCGTTTTGAAATTTTGCAAACGTCATTTTCTCTTCAAGAAGCTGCACATTTGTCGGAACGGCCGATATCGGACCACTATAGCATATAGCTGCCATACAAACTGAACGATCGGAATCAAGTTCTTATATGGAAAACTTTCACAATTGACAAGATATATTCACGAAATTTGGTATATATTATTTTCTAAGGCAACAATGTAATCTCCGAAGAAATTGTTCAGATCGGTCGACTATAGCATATAGCTGCCATACAAACTGAACGATCGGAATCAAGTTCTTGTATGGACAACTTTCACATTTGACAAGATATATTCACGAAATTTGGTATATATTATTTTCTGAGGCAACAATGTAATATCCGAAGAAATTGTTCAGATCGGTCGACTATAGCATATAGCTGTCATACAAACTGAACGATCGGAATCAAGTTCTTGTATGGACAACTTTCCCATTTGACAAGATATATTCACGAAATTTGGTATATATTATTTTCTAAGGCAACAATGTAATCTCCGAAGAAATTGTTCAGATCGGTTTACTATAGCATATAGCTGCCATACAAACTGGACGATCGGAATCAAGTTCTTGTATGGACAACTTTCACATTTGACAAGATATATTCACGAAATTTGGTATATATTATTTTCTAAGGCAACAATGTAATCTCCGAAGAAATTGTTCAGATCGGTTGACTATAGCATATAGCTTCCACACAAACTGAACAAATAGTTACTAACAGAAATGCACCTGTGAAGGGTATTTAGCTTCGGTGCAACCGAAGTTAACGTTTTTTCTTGTTTGGTATGGCCTTCAGCTTCTTGGGCGAATTTTGTTTTATCTTTTCGATCGACTGAAAGAGGGTTTCATGAAGTGGCAATTTTAGTTTCGAGAACAAGAAAAAATCACACGGAATCCATTTACAATCGTGGCTCGATGCGATGGTGTATTAAATCGTCATGTAAAATCATTTATCTTCCACAATTCCGGCCGTCGTACTCGTAAACTCATGTCTCATCGGCAGTTATAATGTTCTCGACAAATGTGGGATTGGAATTCGCACGATTAAGCATGTCCCAAGAGATCTTATGTGGTACTATTTTTGAAAAAAGTTCCGTTTTTTTGGGACGAGTCGAGCAAGAACGTGTTTCGTACCCAAAATATCCACCAAAATCATTCAAACGGATTCGGGAAAAATGTCGAGCTCTCTTGCCGTCTCCCCAACATAGTCATAGTCAAGCCAATCTTACTTGATGTCTTGATGTGGTGAATAGCTGCCGTTTTAATGAATAAAACAGCTCTCTGCTTAGTACCACTCCAACGGCTGGACTTGAAAGGTTGCTTGTTGCGTCTCCCCAACACTTTCCGGACGATTTTCAAGCACCATATCCTTCGCTTCTTTAATATTTTCATCAGTTGAAGAGGTCGAAAGTCGTCCAGAACAAGGTATGTCTTAAACGTCTAAATTTTATGTTAACAAAAAAGAGATCAATTGACTTGAAGTTTACGACAGAATTCTGTATATAGTCTAAAAACTCTGCAAGTCTATCGATTAAACATCCGGTTATTACACAAGAGTACTACCCGAAATTTATGTCAAATTTATAAAGTTTCTGAATACAAAATCGAAATAATACGAAAAAATCGACGAAAAACTGGATAAAGCTAAAAATATTGTATTTAGCACGGAAGAAATAAACTGAATATTTAGTTAGTATTCTGAATTATAGACTTAATGCAGATGATCTCTATGACTGGGCCCAAGACATCACAGCTTCTGTTTCGCATTTGAGGTTAGGAAGAGGATATGTGCTATTTAAGTAATAGGCGAAATGATCTAATGAATGGTAGAACTAATATAGCGATGACTCCAGTCATTTACAAAGTTTTAGCTGAAATACTGCTTCGCTAATTAGTCGTACTTATTGCGGATAGATACATAATATATAAAACTATATATATGTGTGATCACGAACTTAAAATGAAAATACTGTGTGTCGTTTCGATGTGTATGAAAAATGGGTATATGATTATGAATACTTTTTATTTGTTATTGTACAACTTTTCTTATAATATTAACAAATTAATTAGTCCATGAAGTGTTAATGAATTGGAAAAGTAATACATTTAGCACCATTTTCCAATAACACCAGTAGTTTCTTTATTTTTCTAAAAGCAATGCAGTTGAATTTAATTTCAACTACATTGCATGATTTATAAAGCTGAATACGCCATGTGTGCGCTTTTCAAGAAACATCGGTAAATAAATTTCATTTATTGCATTAAAAATATCCCGTAGTGTTTGCAGTCACATTAAAATGTCATGAAATTTTTCATATTCACTCTCGACTAGTCGACCAGCAGCGGCTGCAAGGAGTGCTTGAACAAACAGTTGTACTTCAAATGCGCTTACACATGCATACTTGCACTTTGGTGCGGGCTGGTGAAGGCCTGGTAGGAAATTTGTTTCAAAATTTCCCGATTCTGTCTTACTAATTCTACAGAGTTCCAGCTACCCTAACTGTAGGCAAAATTTCGTTCTTGGTAAGCCAAATAATAAAAAAGGAATTTGCTTAAAATTAGGGCGGGCTGATTTTTGTCCTGCCACGAAAAGTTCAACTTGGACAGCAAGAGACGTCTGAGTATTGTAATAATCCAATACCTTACAAATACAGTGAGCTCAAAAGCATAAGGAATATGTCCTGGGCGTCTTTCTTGACGTAAGTGATGCATTTAATAATGAGTCAAATGGTGCTATTGTTAATAAAGCAGGAGCTGTCGACATAGAGCTCGTCATTGTAATATGGAAGCGCAAAAGATCTATTAAGCTACGGGAAGATCAACACAAAATGGTACGAAGACAGATTTCTCAGACTAGCGTGAACAGAAACTATTCAGGGTGGTGTATTGTCGGCTCTCCTATGGTCACTTGTAACAAATGAGCTTCTGAGAAAATTTCAAAGAAACACACTCAAACTGATAGCCTAAGCAGACCGTCATAGTTGTACCAGTGGTGAGCAAGTTCTTAGACATAGTTAGTAGCGCGAAGGATAGCGATCTAAAAGTCATACACCATTGTGACTTAGCGGTTAACCTAGAGGTAAATGCCGGTAAGACGATTATGGTACTTATTGCAAGGAATTCCAAGATCCCGCCAGGGAAACCCGCGAGGCTCAACGGGTTAGAGCTAACTACTAAGGAAAACACCAAATACCTGGTAGTAATTTTTGACAGCAAACTGATGTGAAAACTCACTACGGAAGATAGGGTAAAAAAAAGGCCAGCAATGCGCTCTATGCATGTCAGAATATGCTAGAGTCAACATGGGCCTATTAACAGCCCTTTAGCATTGGTATTACACATCGTAGTCAAGCCAATTTTACTTTACGCTATCTTGATGTGGTGGAATGATGCCAGTAAAATATTATACCTGAAACCGTTGGAGCGAGTAAAACGGCTCTCTGCATAACGGAAGCACATGGAACCAACGTCCTGTACTTGAAAGGTTGCTCAACCTGCCGTCAATCGACATTACAGTGGAAAGCTCAGCAGCGAAATTAACTTCAAGATTGCTTGCGCTAGGTCAATTTTCCACAAGAACCTTCGGTTGGTGGATAAAACAGACTACATATTGTCACGCTTTATGGGAGAGAAGGCTTTAAATCACGCTAAAATAGGGTTCATAGTGTAAGAAAACGCGATCCACTGAAATAAAAAACATCAATAACATGTTATGTAAGTGGATAACTAAGCGACAATTAAAGCAACAATCTGACATCTTATTACGTTAGACAATATCCTTATAAACTGGGAGACAGTAGATATAGTGACTGTTGAGATATCCGAAAGAACTAACAGATGGATCAGGGGCATGCAGGGTTACCATGATCATATGCAAGCGAGCGAAGGGAAACACACAAGCTTTCTACTCAAATGGTATCGAAAAGTCTACAGAACTATTGTGGGGTTCACGGATCACAACGTACTGGCATCACATAGAAAGAGTACGGAAGTAAGCATGAAAGAGACGTTGAAACACCTACTCTGCTTATGTGAGATACTTGTAGTTCAATCTTAGTTTGGTGAAAGATGGTTAGTTGAGCAGAAAGTGTCTGCATGATTCCACCTCATCAAGTCAAGTTGTCAAGGTATCTTTTCTGAAATTTGGAAGAGTTTATTATCCGATGCAACGATATATTTTATACCTCTTTATGCTATCAGAAATATACTTGAGAAGGTGTTATAACTTCAGAATAGTAAATATTTTTTCTACTTTCTCACTTAGTTAAAGCCAAAAACTTACGGTATCAATTTCCGACAGGCTATTCCAATATTAGAAAATGTTACATACCTACATATTCACATATTGCTGCTATATATTTAGGTATATGCACTACTTACTAGTAAATACTTTGTCATGGCGAAATGCACTTAGAGTCAGCAGCAGTTGTGCAACGTGCCGGCAAAATGAATGTCAACCGGCAGCGTGAACTCTGCAGGAAGAAAAGACAGCCAGCAGGCAATGCAAGTCAAATGCAAGCACGCTATGCACACACACATATGCATACATATATGAAGATATTTGTTCATTGAGTGCCATTATTCTAGTTCCATATATATGTATATATATGTGCCTTCCTTTGAGCTAGCTTTTCGAGTCATTCCGCAAGTTCTTGTGGACATCCTACTTGAGGGCGCAATATTATAAATGAAGCCAATGCAATGACATTGAAAATATTTGACAGCAATACCCGGTATGCCAGCGTGAGTCCGTTGTTTTGCTTGTCAAAGGCGTACGACTTCTTTCGCCAAAGCAAAAAGCACACAAAAAAAGACAAAAACAATACCAACTACAAGAAAGGCGAAACAAAACAAATATTCAAGCAAGAAGTGGAACTTGAAGTAAATACTTTGTGAAAAGTTTTCCAATTCACTGCCAAAGTGACAGCAATAATTTCAAACTTACACACCACTCTCTATTTATGTATGTCAAAAGCCCTTGAGGGTGAAACGCAACAGACAGTTATGGTATATTTCATATATTACATACTCGTATGTGTACTGAGAAGCATGTAAGTGTTTTAGAAGGCTTGGGTGCATGTAAGTATGCACTTAAGTTCAGATACAAACATTTGGCAATAATAGTTAAAAAGCGAAGTGTGCGCCTGCAGTGACAAGCAAAGCGCAGATGTGTGGCCGGAAGTAATATCTTGCTTCGCATGGCGTTCATTTGATTTATATTAGAAAGAATTTTATATTAATTTTTAAGTCTGCTGGCCGATATATTAAAAATTTTAGGGAATTTTGTTTTGGTATTATTACTTTAAGTTTTTTTTTTGTGGAAGATATGCTACTGTGGATAAATGAAATTGTAGAAGAGATCGAAGTGAATAAGAGCTTTCTAAAACGTATACACGAAAGCCAGCAATTCGGTAGGTGCGTTTGAATATGAATAAAAGTTTTCAAATATTGATTTTCATGTCTAAATTGGCCTGAAATACTTCTTAGCTGCTACTCAAATCATCACTTAAAAACTCTCAACCTTAAAATCTCTAAAATTAATATTATGATTTTCATTGTGCAGCTGTACTATTAGGATCACATACACCATTCATTCATATCATGTCGTGTTGACCACTTTCCCGGACTGTAAAGCAATTCTTGACCGATCTTGAGTTTATTCTAAATGCTGGCACCTTTTCTTCATTTGTTGAACTTGTCATCTAGAAGTTTTCAATAAACATTCATCAGTATTCTAAGAGAGGATAGACAGGTTAGTTAATACTGAACAAGAAATACCAATTTTTATTACGAGGTTAGTGTCTGATAAAGCAAAAAATTCAATCGATTTATTCCAAGCTGGAGCTTATTAGCCTGTACATAGGCCATTTCAAAAATAATTTTTAACATAAGTCTCATAAAAGTACACTAAATGCAAAAAAAAAAAAAAAAAAAAAATATAAAAAAAATTAAAAGAATATAACTTAATAATAAAACTTAACGTCGATATATATCAAGGCTAAGAAATACATGAGTCACAAATCTTGAACTACTTAAAATGGTTATTAAACAAGAAAATAAATATAATATTTTTGTCATTTTATGGGACAAGGAACCATTTGTTTACATTTAGCCAAGTCCACAACTTTTTACATTCAGCCAAGCTAAGAACCTTAGTTTACGTTATGTGGTTAATGACGCTTTTGCCTATATTATAATGGATCAACTACTTTTTTGTTGATATTTTACGATTCAGTGAACCCGTCGTTTACATGGTGAGGTCAAAGACCTTTTCGTTTACATTTGGTCGAGGCCAGTGGTACTTTTGCTAACATTTTATGAGGTCAATGACCTTATTGTATACATTTAGCTAAGTCTACCACCATAATTTTTTAACCAAGTCGACAACAATTTTTTAAAATTGGGGTCAATGTCTTTTATGTTTAAATTTTTTATGAAGACACTGACCTCTTATTTTAATTTGGTTGAGATCGAGTGGTTGACCCCTTTATTTACATTTAATGAGGCGAATGATCTTTATACCCTGAACAGGGTATATTAAGTTTGTCACGATGTTTGTAACACCCAGAAGGAAGCGTCGGAGACCCTATAAAGTGTATATATAAATGATCAGTATGTTGAGCTGAGTCGATATAGCCATGTCCGTCTGTCTGTCCGTCCGTCTGTCTGTCTGTATATATACGAACTAGTACCTCAGTTTTTAAGATATCGTTTTGAAATTTTGCAAACGTCATTTTCTCTTCAAGATGCTGCTCATTTGTCTGAACGGCCGATATCGGACCACTATAACATATAGCTGCCATATAAACTGAACGATCGGAATCAAGTTCTTATATGGAAAACTTTCACATTTGACAAGATATATTCACGAAATTTGGTATATATTATTTTCTAAGGCAACAATGTAATTTCCGAAGAAATTGTTCAGATCGGTTAACTATAACATATAGCTTCCATACAAACTGGACATATAGTTACTAACAGAAATGCACCTGTGAAGGGTATTTAGCTTCGGTGCAACCGAAGTTAACGTTTTTTCTTGTTTTGTTTACATTTTATGGGGTCAGTGACATTATTGTATACATTTTATGAGTTAAATGACCTGTTTGTAATATTTAGCCAAGTTCGCAACCCTTTTTACATTGAAATAAGCCAACAGCCTTTGGCTTTTGGGGATCAGAGACCCCTTTGTTTATATTTAATGGGATGAATGACCATCTTGTGTACATTTTTCCGAAGTCAATGACCTTTTTTCTTACTTTTATGGAGTCCAAAATCGTTTTTACTTTTAGACAAGTCTTACATTGGGGGTCAATGATCCTTTTGTTTATATTTTATGGGGTCAAACGAGGCTGCTTATAAATTTCAGATCGGACTACTATAGCTTATAAAAAGAAGTGCCTACGAGTATATAGAAAACTTTTTTATTCACAAGCCCGGCCGATTTCGTTTTTGCAGTAGTTTATGCAATACAAAAGGTATCTGAAGATCTTACAGGCGCTAAAATTGCTTGCTGTTCTTTCTTGATGTACCATTTTAAGTAATTTATGTCAGTTGTTCGTCCGATTCGCCACTCTCTTAGCTTTCTCGAAACAAAGACTCCTTCAAAGCTTTCACAAGTTCAATATATAATATTTATAGCTAATCCAAATTCAGATTAAACATATTTTTTCCGAAAAATTCCAAACAATTTTACAATATTTGCTAAAATTAACCAATTTGACCGCATACGAAATGTGTACTTGTAATGTATTTACATAATAACGGTAAAGTAATTGCTAATGCATTTATTCGTTTGTTGTTATCCACCAATACTAATTGAATTCTAGACTAACACCAATCATTAAAATTGTACGGAACAGCCTAACAGCGACAAATTAATGAAATAATTCGCCATTTCTCCACTTAACAACAATAACAACAACAAGAGCGCTTGCAACAAAACTGGCAATTGGATTGGTAATGATTACAAATGACGGCAAAAATAGTTACAATTGGCATGCAAAACAAATCCGGCGTATGTAAATAAAATCAGGCGACCATTTTGTATAATGAGAATATTGAAAAGCGCTGGCAGCGCACACACCCACATATACACACACATACGAAACCGCAAATCCGTTGCATTGGAAATTTTGGCAGTGCAGTGAAGAGTTAATGCTGGCAGATCGGCAATAAAGCATATGCAACAACCACAACAACAACAACAATGACTACAACAATAGCAACAAAAACAACCATAACAACAAACTCATTGATTAAATGCGATTTTACTAGCAACAAGCAATCGTCTGCATCGAAGTTGCAGTTTCCCCACAACAACAACAAGAACGACAACAACCGCTATGAATGCAAATGTTAACAGCACCAAAAACAAGTTTTAATGTACACAAATGAAATTTATATTAACTTTGAGTAAATATTTGGCATGAAAATACGATTGTATGTGTGTATATTACTTGGCATGTGAAATGATTTCTGCACAGGAACTAGTGTGTACCCAGTGAGCAAGTAGCTTTAGACTGCGGAAAATGATCGCGATTTGAGCAAAAGAACCTGAGTTAAGCAATTAATTTATGTAAACAAATAGAAGTAAAATAAATAATAAATAAAACTTATCTAGAAATTTGAGAAGAACAAGAAAAAATGTTTAGCTCGGCTACAATTAAGCTATAATACCCATAATAGGCGCATTTCTTATAGTATAAAATCTTTATTTTGATTTGTTATAGTGGTCCGCTCTAAACAATTTCTTTAAATATTGAATCGATGGCTTTAAAAATAATCCCTGCCAAATTTCGTGAATTTATTGACAAATAAAAAAGTTGTTTACAGAAGAACTTGATTTCCATCGCTCAGTTTGTATGGCAGTTACACTTTATGGTGGTCCAATATCGCCAGTTCAGAGAAGTCAGCAGTTTTTGTCTGAAAAACGGAGGGACTAATTTGCATATACGAGCGTATACAGACGAACCGACATCACCAACTTTTCATTCTAGGTTTTGCAAACTCCGTTGCAAACAGAACATATCCTGTTCATATGTAGTATAAGAATTCCATTCACAAATTTGGTCTAATAACTGTAGATATTAGGTTGTAAAATATCCCTTCCGCTTTTTTGCGCTTTCGGTCTAGACGGCAACTTCATAATACCCCCTTCGTAGAAGCACCCCTCCTTATTTGCGAAGAACGCGGACAGCCACTTTTCACAAGCCTCTGTTGAGTTCAACTTTACATCAATAAGGGCGTTCGCCATGGACAGGTGGTGATAACTTGGCTATGTGGTGAATGTGATAAAACCTCCCATCCGAACTCCCGTAGCTTTTGACGAGTCATCAATGAAGTGTGTGGTCTGGCGTTGTCCTAGTGGAACACTACACCCTTCATGTTGGCAAATTTTGGACACTACAGGTCGATCGCCTGCTTCAAGTGGTCCAGTTGTTCGCAGTAGATGGTAGAATTAAGCGTCTGGTCATATGGGAGCAGCTCGTAGTGGATAATTCCCTTCCAACTCCACTAAACACACAGAAAACCCTTTCTGGCTGTCAATCCCGGCTTGGCCACTTTTTGGGACGATTCGATCGGCCGGCCTTCGACCACGACCGTTTTCGCTTGATTTAGCCGTATGTGATCCATTTTTCATCGCCAGTCACCATCCGCTTCAAAAATGGGTTGAGTTCGTCCCGTTTCAGCAGCATATCGCAGGCGTTGAATCGGCCCAGAAGGTTTTTCTGCGTCAAACCATGCGGCACCCAAACATCAAGCTTTTTTGTGTATCCAGCCTTCTACCCATGGCTTAAAATGGTTTGGTGACTAACTCCAATCTTCTGGGCGATGTCACGAGATGCCACGTGCCGGTCTAACTCGATGTTTTCCAAGATTTGATCGGTATTCGTCGTCACAGGTCTACCGCCGGCTGGCTTATCCATGGTGTCGTTTTCACCCATTCTGAATCATCGAAACCATTCGTCTGCCGTTCGAAGTGATAGAGTACCATCCTCCAAAACAACATTAATCTCACGGAACGTTTACTTTAACGAAGGAAAAAATCTTTCAAAGATGTAAACTATTGCCAGACATGAGTTCTGTAGGCTTTATACATAGCCGCGAAATTCAAGAGACAAAAAGGCGCAAGATCAAGGTAACGCCACAAATATATTCTTCAGTTCTGACCACAATAAGATATGCGCCTTGAAGGATATTATAGCTTCAGTGCTGTGGAATTAAGTTCTTTTATGCCAAATCCGTTAAATCCTAGTTGAAATCTCATAAAACATCCTACAGTAATACCTTCCCGCAATTTATGCTTACTGGGTCACCTCAATTATACTTGCATTATGCATTGGTATATACATATACCAAATATGTTGGATTTATGTGCCATGGCGGTGAAATTGAGCTGGCATTGTATTTGTCAATGCATCACTCTGCATAGAACATATTGATTACGCTGTATGCCTTGGCAAATGTTGCGTATGCGTACAGAGATGTAAACAGGGAAATTCAATAAGAAAACAAACAAAGATGTAAACTACAAGCGGGTAGCTGGGTGGAGCAGCGAGTACCGAGCAGAACTGTTTCAATTCACCGAAGTTGAATGCATTGCCACATGCAGTATTTGCCCACTGGCTAGTGGCGAGTGGTCATCGACAGTGCGTGCGTTTAAATACATGAGATGGCAAATATATACTATATATATATATATGGCTGCGAATGTAAATTGCAGGCTAGTTATTTTGCATTGATCCCTCTATTTGCGTTTCATCAGCGCGCCACTAAAATTTTCACACATCGCATGCGTCCGATAAATTTGTCCGCTGCTATTGATTTTGAAATTCTCTTAATTAATTACTTCACATTACCCACGTTGCCATTGCCGCAGGGTGTGGCGGTTGGGGTGTGAGTGCATATTTAGTTGATGTGTTCAATTATCGGATATGGGCTATTAGATATGCGGGGCACGGGTTTATTTTAATACGGATTTGGGGGAAAGGGGAATGAAATCTTACAGCCAGCTTTTGCTGCTGGGACTGAAAAGATCATATGTTCCTGGTAAAGCAAACTATTAAAATAAGTCACAATTTTGAATATGGAGAAAGTTTGGCCGAACAGCACAAAAAGCTCTCATTTACATAAATCGACTTAAGCTACTTTCATTATTGAAATTTTTATAATGAAATGTACAGTTTTTAAAATATCCGCTAAATTCAGGAAACGGAAAGATGTTTTAGGAAGTTAACAGGGGTTTTTTAGCTCGTCTGGTTTTGAGTCAGTCAATATATTTTTCTGAGAGAGTCATTTTGAAAACTCTTACCTGATTTACCATATACTCAGTTTAGTTTCCCTAATTTCGGAAAAACGTTTACAAATCGTTATTTGTTTGTTTATTAGTTTTTAAATCCAACGCCGATTACTCTTGCCAACAGAGGCGATTCTCTCGACGAACATAGAGCCTACAAGCCAACAAGTTCGTCATTATTCCCGTCCTCCTATATGCAACAGAGCATAGACAATGGCAACATCTGATGAGTCGGCCTTAGAAGTGTTCGAAAGAAGGGGTTCGCTGAAGATTTATGGTCCATTATGGTCATTGCGCATTGACAACGGCGAATACCGTAGTCGAGGAAACGTTGAGCTGTATGAGATGTACGACAACATTAACACAGCTTTGTAGGTGATGTTGTCCGAATAGAAGAGAACACTCCACTTTTGAAAGTTTTCGATTCAGTACCCGCCGGTGGAAGCAGAGGAGGAGAAAACACAACTCCATCACCTCTGGGGGATCTACAAGAGTATGTTCCGGTCTTGAAACCTTCTGTTAGTCGCCGCATCTTTTCGTTTAATTTTCGGGCATTACCCCTATCGGCCAGCTTGTCAAGCTGTTCATACTCACGCATTTCAGCCTCTCTCTTTTTCTGTCTGCAAATGCGTCTCACTTCCCTTTTCAACTCTCGGTCTAAGAGGATGGAGTTATGTGTAGAAGCTCACGCAAGTGAGGAAAGTTATCGCATTGCCATTCACTTGGGAGTGGCCAGAAAAATTTACAAACCCTGCAAATAATGGTTCGGTTCGCATGACGCACCCCGAGTCCAATATTCGGTTGACATAATCGCCCAGCAGAGACGGTAATTCTGGCAACCATGAATCAGTTTCGCACCAGGTGACTTTAGTAGGTAATGCGCATTCTCAGAGACATCCTGCAGTGGGCACTGAAGACGCTATTACTGCTGTGGAGCAGAGTGTCCAAGAAGACCCGAATGAGTCCATTCGTAACCAAGCCCAACAATTAAAGCTGTGACTGTTCCCTTTATGGGAGATTTTGTAGAAGGATCTTGCTTTGCATACTTACAAAATTCAACCCGTGTAAGAATTGAAACCGAAAGACCAGCAAGCGCGCCGCTCATCCGAAGAATGGGTCCAAAACGAGATGGCCATCCGTTCAGCTTTTCGCAGTACGAGTATAGTGTGCACCATCGTCAGAAAAACTCATTGCTCCATTGCAAAAATTATACAAGCTTTACTTCTGTGCAAGCTTTTAAGTGATGGAATTATAATCCTTTACCTTGTACGACCTACGAATTCAAACCGATTTTAGGGGGTCGAAAGAAAACAAGAGGGAAGAGCTCCTGTCAAAAGGAGGGATTTAAGTCATTAAGAGGTGGCCAAAGGTATACACAGTTCTGGTTCTGGTCTTCAGGTTCTTCTTCTTTATCCTGCTAAGTTTAGGTGACAAAATACCCTTTGCTTAGCTGGAAGGCAGATTATCAATATTATTTGCTAAATCTGAGTTTATGGGTTTCTTTTCTGACCAAGTCATGGACTTTGTAGAGGAGAGTGTTAAGCACCTTGACATGACGAATGCGTAATAATTGAAATTTGTCGGGAATGAACTTCATCAACTTAGGAGCTAAATTGAAGGTAAAAACTGTTCTGGAAATTAAATGAATTGCTTTTACCGACATCGATGTTGACTCAAAGCTATGACGGCTACTTCATTTGCATTAAATTATAAGCGAGACCAAGCTTTTGCTGGTAATTAAGCTTTCTTATGCATAACTTTCCATTTTGCTACTGCATTGAACAACTCGAAGTTGCAAGTTGATGATAAGAAAGTGTGCAAAAGAGCGCACGTGGCATTACATTTTATGATTTGCTCTATAAGTTGCATGCAACCAAATAAATTTGTGTGTGTCTGTGTGTGCGTAACTCATTTTCATCATCAATGCAAATTTTCCATCAATTCTCTCGGTTTTATTTTCCTCATCTTTTCTACCTTGGCTGCAAATTTCTTAATGTACTTACAAGCAACACGGTATATGCCGCATGCCAGCAACACGCGCCGCTATTGCGCACAACGAAGATGAAGCTGAAGATTGTGAGCTGGAATATGGTAGAAATTTATGCAAATGCAGCGGAGAATTCTTTTATTTTCAGTTCAATGAAGTTGTTTTTAATTTTAAGATTGATGACTGCTACTGACAGTGTCTGCTGGCCTCCTTGCCTTATGCACAATATGCAACGCAATTATTTGTTTTTGTTATTGCTGTTGCAAGTACATGTTGATGAAGTATGAGTCGGAGAGAAAGCAATCAGCGGATAAAATCAGCATACATACTGACATAGTTAAACAAATTGTGTATATGTATGTGTATGTGTGTCATCAAGGAAGTTGAATCCTTGAAGGGTTTACTGGTGTTGGTTTGGAAGTTAAGCGTGTTGAGTTTCGTAGTTCTATTTGAATTTTCGGTATTTTAAGTTTTGAATTTTGAATTTTTTTACATTTTGAAAAACTAATTTTGAATTTTTAAAGCGGCAATAAGTCAGTAATTAACTTTAATTTTTTTAAGTTTTGTCTATAAATTCTTATATTTCGAATTTTCAATTTTGACTCTCGAATTTCAGAACTAGAATTTGAAAACCAAAAGATTGCGTTTTTAATCTTAATCTTCGAATTTTGAAATTTAAATTTCGAATTTGGAGTTTAAAAAAAAAATAAGTTTTCAGTTTCGAATTTGAAATTCGAATCCTGAATTTAAATTTGAAATTCTGAATTTTTGAATTTGGATTTTGAATATCTTGTTTTTATTTTGTTTTTTCCTGAATTTCACCTCTTGATTTAAGAATTTCGTGTTTGGAGGTTTAAATTTTCACTTTTGAATTTGTGCTAGGAATTTTGAATTTCGAAAATTGAATTTTGATTTTTAATTTTGAATGCTGAGTTTAGAAAATAGTATTTTGAAATTTGTAGTAGTTATTTTAAATAATTGAATTTTTAAAACTAAGCTTTAAGTTAAAATTCAATTTTCGAATCTTGAAATTTTAGTCGAATTTTAAATACTGAATATTGATTTTTAGAATTTCAGTTATAAATTTTCGAGTTTTGATTTCTAAATTTTACATTTTAAGTTTAGAATTTTAAATTGTGAAATTTGTGAGTTTGAAATTTGAATTTTTAATTTAGAATTTCAAGTTTTCAACTTAAAAATTGAGTTCTGAATTTTTGAAATTTCAGCTTTGGCATACACATTTAATAGTAGAACTTTGAATATTGAGTTTTAAGCCATATTTCTGAATTTTTTAACTAGAATTATGAATTTCGAACTTTCGTTTTTGAATTTTAAATAATTACTGAAGTTTTGGAATTATAGAAAGTCTTAGGATTGAGCTCTGAATTATGCGTTTTGATTTTAAATTTTCCAAATTTAAATGATAATTTTTTAACTTAGAAATTCTCAATTTTCAATTCGATTTTCAATTACGAATTTCATGTCTTGATTTTTAAATTTTAAATTTTTCATTTCGATTTCAAAATTTTGAATTTTAAATTTGATTGTTGAATTTTTTTATTTATTGTTAGTTGTAATTTTTGAATTTCAAGTTTTGAGTTGTGAAAAACAAGCCTTGTTTTTAGAAAATAAAAGAGAATTTAGAATTTTTGGGTTTTCGAAATTCAAATTTTATATTTAAAATTCCACTGCTGAGTTTTGAAACCAGATATTTTTGAGTTTTGAATTTGTTAATTGAACTTTGCATTTTGTTGTTTGAATTTGGATTTTCGAAATACAATTTTTTGTGCTATTTTGGAATTCTGATTGTGAGTTTTGAAATTTAAATTTTGAATTTCGAATCTTTAGTTTTGAATGCTGAATTTAGAAACTAGAGGAGAATTTAAAATTTTACAATCTCGAAAGTCAAATTTTGGATTTCAATTTTAAATGCGGAGTTTAGAAAATAGATTTTTGAATTTTGGGTTTTTAGTGTAGAAATTTTGTATTAATATTTTGAGTCAATTGAATTTGGTATTTGAATTTTGAATTTTGAATTCCGAAATTTAATTTTTTATGCTGTTTGAAAATCTGAATTACTTTTTGAGTTCTGAAATTAAAATTTTGAATTTAAAAATTAAAATTTGAAATTTAAAAATTAAAATTTTGAATTTAAAAATTTTAATTTTGAATGTTGAATTTAGAAAATAGGAGATAATTTATAATATTAAGATTTTCGAAAATCATGCTTTAAATTTGAATTTAGAAAATAGATTTTTAGAATTTTTGGTTTTTAATTTTGTATTTTAGTATTTGTATTTTATAATTTGAGTTTAGAATTTTGAATTTTGTTATTCGACTTTTGAATTTCGAAATTAATATTTTTTATGCTACTTTGAAATTCTTAATTTAGAAACTAGCTTTTTGAGTTCTTAAATTTAAATTTTGAATTTCAAAATTTGAATTTTGAATACGGAAGTATAGAATTCGAAATCCTAGTTTTGAAATCTTTCCTAAATTGTTTGAAGTGGAATTTAAGCACTAAGCTTTTAGCTTCGTATTCGCATTTTGTACTTTTCAAGGATCTTTGTATGGTCCATTCGGAGAGCTTTTCTGGTAAATAACCCGTATATATGTATGTATGTATGTATGTACAAATAAATGCCTTTTAGATTAACATACATATGTATATTGTGTTGTTGCTATGATGATTATAGTTATGTGTATTTAAAATATAATTAGTATTTGCTTTAGCAGGTCTTAGGTTAATATTTGTTCGTTACATAATGGATTTCCGCTTTTATGTTATTATTGAAAATGTCAATAATTTCGCATCGTGAATTGAGCGCAAATGCATTGCATTAATTATTAATATTATCTGAATACATAATAAAATTACAGAAATACGCACGCACTCAAACACACACACATTTCACGATTGAAGAATAAATGCATATTAAAAGCGGCTTAAAGACGCACATACACAGAAATACGAACGTGGAAGGTTAAAGTGATTAAATGTATATATATATATATATATATATGTATTCATGTTTATACGACAAAACAGCCGTACACATACTTACTCATATGCAGCATGTCCTCATTTTGAATATTTCGAACATTGTCATTTAATAAAATTAATTCGGCCGTCGCCAGGCTCATTTTAAAGCTTGCGCTTTTAATGACGCATACATTTGCATTATTACATATGTATATATATATAGATATATATACATTTGTATATACATATAATATACATAAGCATATAAGTGCATTTTCCATATTGAATTGTTCGCATTTATCGGCTTCAACGTTTGTATGCGGCTGTCGAGTTCAAAGTGTATGTCGATTGCATTAAACTTTAAATGTAATAAATAAATGATTAAACTGAATATGCCAGCAGCCATGAGCTTTCTTCTGATTCTTTTCGGATTACATTCGGCTTTTAACATTAAGTGCGGCTTAAATGCGCTGAGTTCGCTGGCGGTATTTGCTTTAAATAGGTTTTTCGCTCTATTTTTGGATCAAAATTTGTGAGTTTTAGTGAAGCTTTCCAATGCTGCTTTAATTTGGCTCACTTTGATTTGATCATTTGTGATATCAAATTCAATCTCACTACCGCTACTCATTCTGTCCGTAATGGCTGTTGAAAACCACTAATTTCTGAAGCCACGCCAACAATTATCCCCCCTGTGATGTCTCAGCGGTTGCAGGTCAAATGTTATACTAATTGCCTATGTGGCAAGTATGGTTAACATCATTTATGCAACAAAGGCAATTTGGTGCCAATGAGCTGTTTGGAATATTTGAGTAGCTAAGTAAGTGATAGTTATGTAATTTCTATTAATTATTGTTTCTCGTGCTTAAAGAACCGATATTATCAACTTGCACCTCAGAGACATGGTAAATTTTTTAGTTGCATTTTATTTAACAAAAAATATTAACATTGGAAATTTTAAAGTTTTTTTTAATAATCAGCGATTTTTTATGAAAAGTTCTGGATTCATTTGTTCCCGCACCCTATATCCAGGATCAGCTCCAGAAAACGGTGTCCAGGGGTAAAGTTATTATTATAAGAGAATACACGTAATAACCAAGGAAAATTTTAATATTTGACAAAATGGTGGCTTCCCACAAAAAAGTCGGATATTGTGAAAACAATTTTTGATTAAAAATGGCTCAAGAAATCGAAATTTGTTACTTGACAATTTGGCTTAGGAGGTCGGTCAGTTCAGCCAATCATTTCTCTAAAGACAAAAAATCGATACCTTGAAATGCAGAAGATGATACAACCACTTAATTTTTAAAGAAAAATAATTTCTGCTGTTTCTTTAATATCGATAACAGTGATAATCTATAATAATAAACGAGTTGTAATTTAAATTTCCGTTCATAGCATACAAATGTCAAAACCCTATATTTACTTTGACAGCTGGTTTGGCAACTATTTTGCTATGACATTCTTTGTTATATCACCATAAAATATTTTTATAGTAATAAAAGTTTAATAGTCCGGCATTTAAGGGTTCTTTTGTATAACCATAAGCTTAACCACTTTACTTTAGTGCTGCAGGATTAAACATTTGTCATTTATACGGCTTCACAGCTATCACTTGTCGGCGGTTAGTAATGCTTAAGCGTTTTTCACAGATATTTTAACATAATCCAATTATTTGATTCTCTTTCGGTTAATTTTTAAGTGGAAAGCAATCGTCATTGAGGGTGGCTCAGAAAGGATTAGTTTGTTGGAATAAGGGTTAAGTTATAAGAAGTAGCCGAAGTATACGTATTAAGGACCAACAAATATAATCGATTTCGTACAAACTTTTTGTGGAAAAATTTATGATACTTAAATTATACTTGCATATATTTTGGATGATTATTTAATGACCTTAGAAGTTTTTAATTTTGAACTTGATACTCGAATCGTTTAGCGGATTCATCGAAAAATATTGTTTAACTAGTTACCGATTTTCGTTATCTTTAAGATCCCTACACTTTAGGGCAAGATTTATATTAAGAAACCTGAGTATTATTAGTTGAAGATAAAGATATATCCTCCAATGGTCGGCAGTATTCAAAATCGATACTAGTGCTTATTAAAAATTCTGTAATATCAAATTCATCTTTCAAAGACAAAGTGAGTGTTAGATAGTCGTAGAACTATTGCTTCGAATATCATCTCCCTTCGAAGACAGTCACTCCTCTCTAGCAGAATGGGAACGAGCCGTTTTCTGCGCTCGTTCTAACAATCAAACTTCATCGGAGCTGGGCCAGCGCTGAGCCTCCTTTAGTTCTTGTGAAGTCGAAAGATCCTTCTGGCTTAAAACGAATCAGAAGAGGATTATTGAGCTTCTCGCCATCAACAAGGCCAGGCTCTCTCTAGATGTAGAGGTTATTGACTTATCGGTGTCCACGTGGGAATGTTGAGAGTTTTTTTTGGATGACAGTTGTTTGGAAGACTATGAAAAAGAAGCATCTTAATACTTATTTCTTCTAATGGGAATATAAATAAAAAAAATACATGCTTACGTGTAATGCCTTGAGGGCGTTTTTTCGACTTACACGACTATGATCCGACTGCAGTAGTTCTACTTTCTGTTTGAGCAAAGGACTAGGCTTAATATCATCTTGAGGATCAGTCATAAATACCAATCTAAAATAATTTATTCTATTGCTATTATTATTATTTATCTTAATATAATTATACTGTTTAATATTTCATAATTAATTTTTAATTAATTTTATTTTCTTTTTTATTACAAGCAAACTAAAAACCATTACATTCACCACAAAAAAAAAGTTAAAACAGCAGCTCTTAATTTGATTGACAGCGCTTAAATACGCCGCGCCTCCATTATTACGATTGCACACGAATATGGCGCCAATGAATCCTATTAAGTTCTTCTAACCGCAAAGCCAGCCACTTCATTGTCAGTTCAGTTTTCGAAGGCATCAAGTAACCGACCGCAACAACATTCCACAGCTGTTAATCAAGGCAACTTAATTTGCCCCAAACCACCTCAATGTACTTCACTTGGACGCCTTCAACTACCACTTTCACCATGCTACTGCTTTCTTTTGGCTCTGCTTTGACGTTTCAAATTCCCAAGCCCGACACTTTCTGATACACGTAAAGGCTTATTGAGCTTGCTTTGCCGAAAGTAACGAGTGTTTCTTGTGGAATGCCGTTAATAGCTGGGCGTAGTGTTGTTGTTCATGTATCTGACATCAGTGTCGTGGAAGAGGGTGCCACAATAGTAGGTAGCATGTTGTTGGTGTTAACTCTATACTATTTGCCGTTGGATTGCCTTTACGCTGAACGCGCAGCCCCCACTCTTCCCGGCGAACCGCATCAAATTCCGCATGCCACAAATTCTTAAATGTATGTACTTGTGAGGGCAATGGATAAGGATTAGTTGAAACAGTTTACGGCAGGTGTTGCGGTAAAGGAGGAGAAGAGTAGAGGCAAATATTTGGAATATGATAATTGTTTTCAGTTTTCCAATTTTTGTAGTTTACGTGGGGTTGGACATAATCAATACTAAACGCGTATTAAACAATCGAAGGTTGGCCATTGATTTAGAGTACTCGGCATTTATTCAAGGATGTGGATATAAATTTCTAATGCTATATTTTCGTCTTTCGAAAAACAAAATAGCGACTACTGATCTCCAAGGAAGGTTAAATTTTATCATTTAAGATATACTAGAAATATATGTGGTTTGCCCAAATTTTTTTCGATTTGATTTCAGAAAAAAGTAGCTGATTTGGTATTTTAGGTTAGGTTAGGTTAGCCATAACTTCGAAGTTGTGAATAATTTCGTCCATGTTGGAACCAGTATTAACACCAACAACAATGTCTGCCACGAAATCCAACGCAGAATAACAGGTGCTACTTCGGACTGAGTAGGCAATAGAGAAGTATAGTTCTCTGTAAGTCACACATTATCCCCGGCCTGCTATATGGCGCAGAGTCGTGGACGATGACAACATCTGAAGAGTCGATGTTACGAGTTTTCGAGAAAAAGGTTCTGCGGAAGATTCATGGTTCTTTACGGATTGGCAACGACGAGTATCTCATTCGATGGAAGGATGAGCTGTACGAGTTATACGACAACATTAACATAGTTCAGCGAGATAGGAGATAGCGACAACTTGGTCATGTCGTCCGAATTAATGAAAACGCTCCAGCTTTAAAAGTATTGGACGCAGTGCCCGACAGGCAAAGATGAGGAAGAGAAAGACTTCCACTCCATTAGAGAAGGTGCTGGCTTCGCTTTGAATGTCTAATTGGCACCACGTAGCGAAAAGAAGAAACGACTTGCGCGCTGTTGTTAACGCTATAATCGCGTAACTGGAGTTTACGCCAATTAAGAAGAATAAGATTAGTTTAGTCCACGTTATGTTCGATGGATGAATCTCAAGATGAGGATCCTTTTTAAAGCCACACATTAGAGCTCTTTTATCGGTCTTCTAATTCGACAAAGTGCCTTAAGGCCAATACAAATCTGCTTAGACACTTAATTCCAGTGGGGTGAGGCTTGTGTTTGCAATGGCTGGAGAAGTAAGAAAATGTTTCTGCAATGCAAGATTTGATGGCTGTAAAGCCCTGGCCAAGTTTTCGCGAAGTCTTGCCGTACTGTGGTAGAAATAACGATGAGAGTGACGCTCCGACGCGTTCCCATTCTACTAACATCTTGCCAGCTCGTCAGCTTTGCAGTTACTTGCATTTCCGCTCTGACCTGGCACCCATGCTAGTCTTATCTGAGTCATTTCTTTACAAACCTTAAATGCATGGTTGGTGAGTTCGAAGTTAGTAACACCGCGGGCTACATTAATGGCAGCAACCTCGGTTCGAAAAAGGCTAAGTAGCCAGGAATTTTGAAACTGAAGTTGATATTATATATGATATATTACTTGACTGCATACCTCTCCAACAATATTCCACCAGGCTTTGAACCATCCATAACGAAACTCCCGCTCCTTATACTTCAGTTGATTTTACCTCGCAGGTTTGGGGGTAGAGCATATACCACCAGGGTTGGGTTTGCGACTTCATGATCGAAAAGATGTGTCTTCTTTTTCAAATAATTAATTAATATGTATCAAACATTTTCTAATAATTCAATTTAAATAATATTGCATCATAGAATTAAAAATAATAATTTTCTGTCAAATCAAGCTTTCAAGCCTTTCATTGTCCATGAGCACATCGTGAGAACTTGCTTAAGCCCGTCAAAGGGATGGCGCGTTATGAGCCGCGATGATAAGGAGAGCGGAAAATTCAATGAACTCGCTCAAACAAACTAACTGCCAGCCAACTGTGGCATTGTGGCGACAAATTTCATATCGTTTATTCACTGCAATGCAACAATCACAGAGTGGAAACGACGCGGCCACCACACTGCAACGCTATTCGCGAGGGAGTTGTGAGACCAGCGCTACCATTTTCCCAGCTTTTTTTTGCAGTTTTTGCTTTTGCTTTCTTCACTCTCATCAACGCAGTGACGACTTGGCTGCGCAGGGCCGGCTGGCGTATGAGCAACCGGAAAATGGCATTAGTAGTGTTGCTGCTGTAGTTGTTGTTGTTGCCGTTGCGGCGTTGCATATTTTTCGCTTGCCAACCACATTGTTGCTCTAGTGCCATAGCTGTCATCTGCTTGCCGTTGTTTTTCTTTCACAGCTGCGAGCATTTTAATTATAATTTGAAGTTTGGCAGCTGTGAAATTGCTTGTGCTGCTGCTGTGCTGTCGCTGTTGATAGACGACGCTGGCTGGCAGCGGCAGTGATTGTGTGTGGTTAGCGCGCTTGAAGAGTCGCAGAAATCTCCCGAGTGTTAAGTGTGATTAAATTTGTACTTTGTATTGTGCAATTCATTTGTTTTTGCGTAATTTTATTTTGTTGTTTCCCTTTCGCGATTTTCTTTATTTTTCGCGCACTTGAAGGATGTACAAAGTCATGAGCAATTCTGCAAGTGGCAGTGTCAAGCTTACTTTTGACTGAATAAATATTTAAATTCAAAGCTTTTGAAACTCAAATTGTTTTATTTTTTGTTGTTGTCATTTTAATCCTGCGTGGTTAAATAGAAATACCATATAATATATGATATATATACATCCCTTTATTCACAATTCTATGTGGAGAAATAACAAACCTTATACCCTTGTCATCCATTGGTTTCACAGCTTTTTTTGTCTAACCATCATTAATTTTTCGAAAACTTTTTTGTGGTCGAGTTGATGCTTCGAAGGTGTGCTTAATTAGGTGCACGCGTACGTGACATTTCAGCGAAAAAGTTTCACACGAGCTCGTTTTTAATTGATTGGAGCAACGTCTGTGGAGTTTTTTTACTGTTTGCTGAACAGAATAAAAGCTTTAGTATTGAAAAAGTCTTAACTTATTTTTAATAAAAATCAAACAATTAAGCTAGCGCCAAACGTTTGATAATCAGTGAGGTTGTAAGAAGGGTGCTCCAATATCAAAAAGTCTCTTAAATAAACCCACAGTATGATACACTGGACGAGGTATAGACAGTCAGGCCGCAAAGTAACTGATGACTACTGCCCTTGGACGCAATGAACTCCATTTGGTATGTCAAAGGAACAAACTGGTCTATGCGTGGTTTATTGCCCTTACCTATAAACGTCGATGTAGAAGATCTAGGGTAGGTTAGCTTCAGTGTTAGGGGTGATCTGAAACCGTTTGCTATAGGCTCATTTGAACAGATATCTGTACTTTCGGTTACCCATAAGCGCCTAAACATGGATAATCAGCGCTTCATAGATCGACGAAGCGTTTTGAGCCTACAACATATTCATTAAGGTGTGTCTACTGAGATATGTCAGTGGCAGTCTTATAAAAGTTGGGAAATGGAGGAGAAAGTTACAAGATGAATCCATCGCGCCCTTCCTCGTACAGCTTTGGCAAATAGGTCCGTCAAAATATTAATTCACACCACGTGTGTACCTTTTGGAACCCATACAATTACGGCAAGATTGGCTTTGCAAAGAGCCAGTAGTTTGGTAAACCTCTCACGGTTCATTCTGTGTTTAAAAAGAATCTCGCAGTCGCACAAGTTCTGGTTGTTGACCAGCGCTTTCTCAGTTTACTGAACTTCCAAAAGATCAACGGCAAAATGCAAGAAGATATCAGGTATGCTGTTATTGTTGTTATTATAGCGGCACAATTCTGCTGAGTTGGCAGTCCTTAGCCGGATAAAAAATCCAGTACGTTCCTGTTACGTAGACCCGATAGTCATGGGACCGATCTCTAGCATGCTCACTGGCTTTGCTGTTTCTGGCGATTCCGCTGTAACCGGGCACCCATACAAGTCTAACTGATAGAAAATTCAAGCTATTGCTATTGGGAGTTTAAATAGTTGTGAGCAGTCAGCATGTAAAGATCTAACCCTACTTAATATCTTTTCGACATTCAAACACATCAAATAACTGCTCTGCTTTGACATTTCCTGGTTTTCTTTTTATAACCTGAACAGAAAGAAACATCGGAGATGCTTATGAGTATGACTAGCTGCTTCGTATACTTCCGGCAGTCTGTGCGTCTATCCTTCAGTCTTTATGTATGTAAACTAGTCTCTTAGTTTTTGAGATATTTATATATTTTGCAAATATCACTATCTCCAGAAATAGCTGCTCATTAGTCAAAACGATGTATCAGACCACTATAAGCTGCCATAAAAACTGGCCTGTCAAAATCGGTGTAACCGAAGTTAACGTCTTTTCTTTTTCCACTGTTGTTCGGACATTTCAAGAGGAACTAAAAAGTCGAAACAGGAAGTGCTAGGAAGATTATACCTCCGCATGAGTGCCTTGATTGTCAATATTATCAGTAATACCGAAGTCGAACAGAAACCGGTTAGATTAACCCTTAGAGCAACAGTAGCAAAGGTTCCATAAAGCATTAGTACAAATAGGCGAAGCAGTGGAACAAATCTTAGGTCTAGCAATTATCTTTATCGCCTAACTATTATAGAAGCTACTCTAGATTTTCCATTTCCCTTGCTGAATCTTTTCACTGTGCTAATATAGTTAAGCCTAACCAATTTTATCTCATATAATTCCTACTTAAACTCAAACAACTTAATACAACCTTACATAACCTAAGTTAACCTACACAAACAAGAACAAACACTAAAGTTAAAATGCTAAAATCCACCTTTCACCCGCTTTACAGAAGACAATATATTGTTTTAACGGTACTTAGACCAACATTCAAAGCAAACTTGAAAACTATGCACTTGATGGCGGCGCGTAAAGCAAGCGCAGCGGGTGGATTTTTGCAAAATTTGTTGTTGGTAATTGGTAGTCATTTCAACAGCTAACAGCATCCGTCAACAACTTCCGGCACGTCGCTGCGTTGAAATTCGTTTAGCGCGTAAATAATAATGCATTCGTGGAAATGAGCGAAGTCATGCTGGCTTGCGATGATGAAATATATATGCACAACAACAGCAATAAAGTGCTATGCAAAATAGTCGCAACAACAATATGCTGTATAAACAACAAATTTTTCTTGTATAACGGAAGTTAGTGCTTGGGAAATGTTGCCACTTCCTTTAAGCTCAAGCTGCGCACTTTACTGGCGCTCCATTGTTTTAAGCCCGTTTTGAATTTAGATTGGCAGCACACTAGACGTACAAAAACGTATGTGAGCGGCAATTTCGAAGTAGTTTAAGGGTGCTGTATGAGTTGAAGTTGCGGTTACAGTTTCAATCCCAGCAATTAATTTAAAGGGCTCAAATAATTTGTTGATGATTTGAGTGGAATACTAGTTTTTCTTCAAAAAAATCAAAACCTAGGGAATAGTGTAAGGCTTTGCTCTTTTTATTTAGGTAGATGATTTTTCTTTAGCCTCTGATACCGTCATTATCATTTCCAATAAGTTTTTAAGTAAAGTAAATTTCGAAGTCTCTTAATTTTATCGACAATACAAAACTCAAGCGAAACAGACGCTGGTCTCTCCTGGTGGGTTGCTAAAGTTATTAATGTTCGAACCACAAATATTTAAGTGAAACAAGGAACTCGAACTCTTAACATTTTAAGTTGATCAGTGTGGCCGCAAAAATATTTTTTTTTGCTTTGCATACCTTTATTGGCACATAAATAGAAATTATGGGGAAACCCGAAAAGTGACAAAATTATAATTTTCGGCCTTCTTAAGTACAAAAAGATAGCAGCCCTCTAACTAAGTATTGATTTGTGAAACAGTGAAAATTAATTTTTCAAAAATATATAAAATTTAATTGACAGATTTAAATTGTTTTTGCAAATAAGCGTGCGTATTTAACGAAGTGGCCTACGTGACGTATGAGTAACCCATACATAAGGCTGTGTGTAATTCAGTTTAAATTTTGATAACGGAACTTGTATTTGTTGTCATGCAGTATTGTAATGCCATGTGCAGTTTATCTCGCTATTGATTGCTATAAATTTCACTTTTCATAACTGATATGAGTTAATACAGTTGTGGTATTATTTAATTTCCCATATTGCGTGTAATTTCCGTTCAATAACTGATGTAGTAAGAGTACAGTATGGACATTGTTTTAGTAGATAATAAATCATGCATATAACGATGGAAAACAAAATATTTAAAATATTAAATTCTAGAATTTAAAAATGCAATAAAGGATCTATTATTAAGAGCTTTTATGATGGTAAGAAAAATTTCGATGAAATTTGAGAAAGAAGGACCGGCGCACTGTTGTTAACTCGGCTATAACCGCGTAAGCAGTGTCTACGCTAATAAGGAAGAAGAAAAATGAAAATTTCATTTCATGACTTTCACTTTTTCCAATGAGGACGAAACTTCCTCTATCTCTGTTGCCAGCAAATAAATAGGAAACTTGAAAGAACTCGCCAGTGTGGGTTACTCATGATGTTAAAAATTTCCTGAAGCCCAACTATACCAATTTTCAAAATTCGCCATTGCTAAGAAACAAGACGTAAAGACCATTCGTAGAATTGTTCTTATATACTGATCATCTGGTCGGTGAGTGGCAATATGTCCCACGTTACACGGCTTATCTCATTTACAGCCGAGATCTTGCGAGAGGGTTTGGACGGTGGGAGTGACCCCGCCCACATTTAAGTGAAAATCACGGCTTCGAAGTCTGTCTGGCCGATTTCCACCAAATTCGGTAGATAATATTGCACTGACATTGCAGTGCAAAAAGAGGTGAATCGGACTTCAACCAGTCCTAATTACCATTTAACACAATTCTAAATTCCTTCTTATTCTTTTACTTTCCAGTATCCAAATCAAGTACCAATGAATGTATCGGAATAAAACTTTGCACGAATAGTGTCTCTGAGGTGTGTCATTTTGTGTCCAAATCGGACCAAAAATATTGAAGCAACTAGATACCTAGACCAGATTGTTCAATAAGTTTTGTCGTTCGATAAGAGAGGGCGTTGCTACTAGCACTGTTCATATGAATATCGTGAGGTGAAAAAATTCTTATTTTGGAAGGTGCAGCATCGAAAGAAATTCTCGAATGAATCTTAAAAGTGTATAATGACTGTTTACCTACAAATAGGACAGTAGAATGATGGGTTGCGGAATTTAAACGTGGTCGTATAAGCCTTGAAGACGATCCATGTGAAAGACGTCCGAAAAGCGCATCAACACCAGAAATCATAGCCAAAATACAGGATTTCGTTTTGGAAGATCGTCGATTGACTGAGAGAGATTAAGTAGAGACTCTACACATCCCATTAGGCAGTGCGTGCCATATTTTAAGTGAAATTTTCGGTTTTAGAAAGCTGTGTGCACAATGGGTGCCACATTCGCAAAATAATGAAACAAAAACACATTCGAATGCGACTTTCTCAGCAACATTTGGAACGCTTTAAAAGAGATAAAGTGGATTTTGTGTGTCGATTCATCACTATGGATGAGACTTGTGTCTATCACAATGATCCTGAATCAACACAAGAGGCTAAAGAGTGGTTGCTCGGCTTTGAAACGAGTTTGTGTTCAGGAAGCGGCCAAGAAGGTGGCATCAGTTGTTTGGGATGCGAGAGGAAATTTGTTTATGGATTACTTGAAAATTGGTAAAACAATTAATTCTGAATATTATTACTATCTTTTTGACCAGTTGTAGGCAAACATTCGTGAAAAAAGACCCGGTTTGCAGAAGAAAAAAATTCTTTTTCATCAGGACAATGCACCGTGTCACAGGAGCATTTTGAAAATGGCTAAAAAATTTGTAGCCCGTGATTAACTTCTATTATGTTAGGTGTTAATGTCCTTCTGTTTTTCCCCATAGCTCTACTGGTAATTAATTTCTTTAGCTCTTTGGCTACCTATTTTCTCTGTTATCAAATGAATATTAACACTAAATTCTTAATATTATCTCAAGATTACTTATCGTTGAATCCACTGAAACGATTTGAGAGGTTTTCCCATTATAGCTTAAGTATGCTCTGGACATTAGTAGTTGGTTCTTTTCACCGAGCTGTGCATCTTTAATACATTTCTTCGCAACGGCACAATCCAACGACTCCTTAGAACAACATCAACAATAATGCCAGCATTCAGCGTTATATGTGCCATAATAGTCGGTCTGTGTTTTGAAAGATCAAAATAAGCGCTAATAGTGAATCTGGTGAATTAAATTTCATATCTCTAAATACTTATATGTACTTCAAGTGATTACTGAATTTCCGTTTTGTAGTAAAAACTTATCTAAAAGATATCGGGAAAGCAATTTGTAGGGATCCGTCCACTTGTCCGCCTGTTATTATATCCATCGATTAATCTATTCATCCACTTGCCTTTGCCCGTTCATTGGCCCATCATTTCATTAGCCCGTTCATCCTTAGGACCATCTGCGCATTAGTTTACATATTCATTAAACATAAATTGGTGGAACGTCTGTGAGCTCATCTGCATATATTCCGTCCGTTCATCAGATGTCCGTTTCTCTATTAGTTCATAGGCTTAACCTTCCATCAGTCTGTTTACCCACAGTAGTATATTTTAACAATTTAAATGGAGAGAACTTTAATTGCACAAGTGAATTACCATAAATAACAAATATTTTGGAAATATTTGAAAACTAATCCAACTAATAAGAAATTTTCTGAAAACCTGAATAAATTTATAAAAATAATCGGCATGACGAGAAAGTGGCTTTCACTTTAAATACAGCAAACTCTATTATAGCGCAAACGTTCAAGTGCAATCTGTGTTGGCGTCCCTAACAGGATCGACCTTGTAATCTAACCTAACCTAACCTAACCTAACCCAACCTAACCTATGGTGCAGACGTTGTGTCATTTAGTCAGACAGAAGACGTTGACCAAAAACATAAAGTAGAACTATCCTTTCGGTGTGAAGAAATATTTGTTTTGATGACAGATTCACTTGGCAATAAACTTGACAGTGATTAAAAGACAACTATTGAGGCACTATACACGTATACTACACATACTCAGAGTGCTTTATGGCACAAGCTTACTGCAAATTGTCAATAAAAACCGGTGTCGTACATAATAGCCACACTTATGCGCGTCGCTATACAAGGATAATGGGCACTTCAGCAAACGGTGGTAAAATTAATGTATGCAGTTTGCACTTCAAGCGACGGCGGGCCACCGGCGGCAGCTGCATAAATTTAACGCCGCGACGCCTCAGCCGAGCGCTGCATTATTTATTGACGCAGAAAATTTGCAATGCTTAAATATTTTAGTGGCAATGAAAGCGGTTCTTTTCAACTGCGCTTTGTTTGTAATTCTTCTACAAGTGTAGAACGTATGCATTAGCTTGGTTGGCGAGCAAAAATTTTGCTAATTTAAAGCTTGTGTGGCATGCAGCAATTCATTACTATTATGATGAGTTTGCGCATTTAATTTTACTGTATGTGTGTGTGTATTGAAATGCATTGCAAAAGTGTGGAATTAAAAAAATCGTTTGGTCGGTTAAACTTATAGTGGGCGTTGCACAAGCTGCTGTAGACTGATAAGCTAAGCTTTATATGCTTCTTAATGGATGAGCAAAATAATGGTAGCGTAAATGTGCGGAGCGTTCGTTTCGTTGATTTTGCTTTGCTCCTTATGGAGAAACTTATTATGACTTATTATGAAAATTGTAGTTTATCATTAATAATAATTTTTTTTTTGCTGTTTTTATATGTAAAATTAAAAAAAAGTTTAAATTCAACAAAAATCAATGCCTAACATTCTGGGTTGTCTCATAACTTGGCAAAAAAACACCGTTAACTGAGCATTTATGTTTATTATTTATTAAATACTACTGTACACGAAACTACGTAAGTACGTAGGTTGCCTTTTATATTTCGGGATTTGGCAACACTAATGTTGCTATCTGGAAACTCACAACTTTATCGTATCGTCTGACATTTTTGATGATATGCATCCTCAGAACGCTTTGATATACAAGCGCTATTTGCGTTGTTTACAGTAACTTAAAATATTCTTCTCGACCAAAAAATTGTATTACATCTTGTATACTTTCGCGCTTTTCAGGAACAATGCATCGATGAACTTAGTTAAATTGTTGACGATGGAACTCAATTAAGGACCAGTGTTTATTGATCGTATGATGAATATGGAATAAAGTGCCTTTGATACCGGCTTGGCTATGTTGAGAACAAAAAAGTCGATATTCGTTCGGGTAAGAACATAGATTTAAAGGGTTAGATGAGTTTCAGAGGTAAAAAAAAGGTATTTTGACGATTTTTTTTTTTTTTTTTGTTATAAGCAATCATATATTTGAAAATTATAATATGTTATATCAAAGGTACGTATTTGAACAATATTTTCTGAAATTTCGATACGAAAATGTTGAAAATTCAGCCGTCGAGACCTGATTTAACTGGGTGTCTCACGAAAAGTGCTCTCGCCGTGGACAGCATAACTTATTATTGGTTCATATAAAATTAAATAACTAAGCATATTCCGTTAGTACATATCTAAATGTCACTTTTGAACGAAAAAAATATTAAAATTTTCCTTTTTTTCTCAGACTTTGAACAAAAAATGTCATTTTTTTGGTCAAATTTTCGCCATTTATTGATGAAAAAAATAAGTTGTAATGAAACAAGAAAAAATCCTTCATTCAATAACTAGATAATGTTAGTTTAAAAACGAGTACACAATACGAAATAAATCGGTCGATAACTTTTTCGAGAAATCGTGTTCACCGACTTCAAAAACACATTTTCGAGACAAAAACGTTCAAAGGCGGGGCACTTAGCGCAGCTAGCCTTTAGCGCGCAAGTTCTCAAGGCTGTATCTCCGAAATTATTACTCAGATCAACTTTAAAATTTAGGACAATATTCTAGAGGTATTTTAGAATTTAAATAGGCAAACAAAAAAAAAAAATCGATTTTTTGAAATTTTCACACCCACCTAACCCCTTAAGTAATACCAAGCAAAATCATCTATTAGCTGCTCAATCAATTACTGTCAATGTAGTATGTTATTCATATGCACAAAAACTTCCTTATGTATGTATATTGATTTGATAATAAGACAATATTCGCTTATAAAATAAAATATGAGCTAACACAATCACCAGGTAAACATTAGCGCAGCCGAAATTCGGAAAAGTTAAAATGGTTCATGAATTAATATCCACATATACATACATATGTCCATACATATTCGAATAGCTGTTGCTCCGCCCCGCACTTTGGCGCTCTTAACGTGGCGCACAGCAATTTAACAACTTTTCAATTTGAATTTATATATGACGGAGGTTTCACTTCGCAAACGCGTGTCTGCATATCCTATTCACCGTTATTTACCCATGTAGGTATTATTGTTCCGAAAACTTTGCTGAAATATTAATGTTTGTTTTGTTGTTTTTTTAACGAGCAGGAGAGCGTTTTTCGCACACATGCGAATTTTGGAATTTGGGGTGCTCGTGTATGTGTGTTTGTGGGAGTGTGTGTGTGTGGTTGTAGTTATGTGCACCAAAAGACATTTATTCAGTGTTCACCTACTTGTTTGATTATGGGAGCACAGCAAGCCATAAGTCAAAAGTTAGAGATAGAGATTGGGGGTGGGTCATATCATAAGGATTTAAAAAAATTGTTAAAATATGTAAAAAATAATGAATGTGTTTTTTTATAGAGCCAAATATAAATATTTAAACAAAAGTTATAAGTATAAAAATTAAATATAATTATTAATTTTTTTTTTTTTAAACATTTTTTTTGTTTTAAATTAAATATAAATATATCAAAATATTTTTGTTTCAATAAAATTAAATATAAATATTTAAAAATGATTTTTTTAATAAAATTAAATATACAAATTTTAAAAGGTATTTTTTTTTAATAAAACTTAATGTAAATATTTTAAAAAGTTTTTGTTAAAAAATTAAATGTAAATATTAAAAAAAATTAATAAAATTAAAAAATTAAATTAAATATTAAAAAAAATTTAATAAAATTAAGTGTAAATATATAAAACTGTTTTTTTTAATAAATTTAAATATAAATATATAAAAATTATTATTTTTTAATAAAATTAAATGTAAATATTAAAAAAAATATATATTTTTTAATTAAATTTTAATATAAAAAAATACTTTTGTTTTTTAATACACTTAATTTAAAGAAAAGTTATTTTTAGTAATTTTTAATTATTTTCTATTATTTTTAAATATTTTTTTTTTTCAATTCTTCTTTTAATCACTTTCTAATATTCACATTTCTGGTTCAGTGGGTTGTGGTAGCTACTCGTAAGTGTGCGCGAGCGCCAGCGTGTACGCTTTCATGTCTATTTGCATAACTGTGACAAGAATTAAACATTCATACATTCATAACAGTTTATTTATTTAAGTAAATTGAGTTTTCATAGATGACATATTCGTAATACAATTTCCCAAGGCAGAGTGCAAGCGTAAGTAATTTGTTTTAGCGTCGATGTGCACACACCCACACACACGCGCGAAGCTGAGTTCGTCAGATTAAAGACAAATGTTTGGTTATGTGTTAGTGATACATACAAGTGTATGTATATATAGCAGATCGTAAGAATTAAATGAATATTTGACATTGAAACAGAAATTTCAGTGAAGTTTGTTGGAGTTGCAGGCGCAAAATATTTTCCTTAAGAAGTTTCTGGAGGAATGAACCGGAATTAAAATATGATTTCATATATGCGTAATCTAGGCTCTGATTAGTTTTTTGGCGGCTAGGTCAAGTTTTTGTCCTACTATTAGTATAGCACGCTCCCTCATATTAGATAATTCACATATTGGCCGGTATAAAGTCACCCGGAAGTTCGAAAATCGTTATATTAGGTATATGGCGGCTAAGGGAACTATTGATCTGATTCAACCCATTTTTGGCACACAGACCTAGTATTATCATTCTCTATTAATTTCAATCATATATCTCACACATAGACCGATATTTTTGGTAATTGGTACCAGGGGCTTTAGCAGTTTTGCTCCGATTTCCGGTCATAGGATGACATACTTCTAAGCTATTATTCGTGCAAAGTTTTATGTCATTACATTAATTTCTTTTTGATTTATACACGAGAAAGTGAAAGAACTAGATTAAACTTAGAATTGTTATATGGAAGAGGGCAAGGTTGAAGTCCGATTTCGCCTATTTACGCTTTGTGAAATAGAAACGTTTGAACAATCTCACGTACCAAATTTGGATGCAATCGGTCGAGCGGGTGTCGATATATGTAATTTCACCTTGAAGCAGGCGGCCTGACTTTGACAGGTCTTCAGCTTCAAGTTTCGATAATCGACTTCAACTATATTCAGACCATTAGGAGATGACTAACTATCAATCCTACCAAGGTCTATAGAAACTGAGTGTTAATTAAATTTTTTGATGGAATATATATATTACCTTAAAAGGAACTTACCTGAGCTATGACTAGACTGTGGTTAAAGAACAAGTAAAATTTATGTTAGCTTAGAGTTCAATAATTCGTTACAGATATAGAGTATTTCAATAGCCATATAAAAATAAATTTCAAGCATTTCTATTTTGTTGTAAACTGTTTTAAAGACTTGTATGAAATAAGCCAATATTTCCTTCTCAACCGACACCAGAAGAGTGAAGTGACTGAGAGAAGTGTTTTCACCCTCGTTAGCCTTTTAGGAGCACTTCAGTTGGGCATTCCACATGACACCGAAGCCAGAAACTCGGATTACTTTTAAAGAAAATAAATATCTAAGAAGAAAATCGAGTTTGGCGCAAAGCTTTTACGGCGTGTGAAGAAGAATAAATACAAGTAGTTTACGCATTCTTTCGCTTTTCGCTGTGTTCGCATGTCATTGGATAAAATACTGTTAGAAATTCACACAAATGTTGCCACTTAAAACAATTGTTGACACACTTTGTGGTAAGTGTCTAACTGAAGACAGCGAAGCACTGTTGATCCAATTGAATGATTGGCAGACAAAGTCTGGAAAAGAAAAGGTTGTCAAATGCTCTCTTCAACAATGACACGCACTTACAGTTGTACTTGAGGTCTCTGTCTGCCACTTAAAGGCGTGAATGATTTCCGGACGTTTTTAGTAAAGAATGCTAGTCAGTTCTGATTGTTGATTTCAATCAAACTACTTTAGAAAATTAAAAATTTTGAATGTGATTCCAAAAGTTAATAAATGTTATTAACATGTGAGTGACTCAATCGAAAATATATAACTGTCTTATGATATGTGAATTTTCCAACAAATATGTAAATGCTTGCATGAGTTTGCTTTTTAAAAAAATGTAGACAATTTCTTTCTCATAAATTTTATACTTCATTTTCACTCACGTCTATTCACTGACTGTCATGACTTGGCTGCCTGCCTGATGATGAATTGAAAATGGCTGCTAAACTGACATTGAAGATGGCAGCTGTCATAATAAACGTAAGAAAAGGAAAAATAATGGCAATAATCATTCCCCAGGTGTTCAGTAAGGACAAATGGATATGTCAGTGTGTAGGTTAGAATATAAAATCCATCTTAGGATTTTAAAATTATGACTAAATAAATCACTCAATTTATGAGAGTACAAAATAAATCATTTTTATAAATAAACCAATAATTTTGTGGAGTGGTCCTAACAGTTTCAGACAAAATCTATCATATTTTATAGGACAATCCATTTTGAGGTTCCCGACTTTTTTTATTTAAGAAAAAACACAGTAACTTAAAATTTAATGCGGAATGTTTATTATCATTCGAAACAAAATTCTTTGATATTTCTGTTTTGAAGATTATCTCTGTTTCAATAGCCGTGACTACGCCTCAGACGGTCTATCCGTTGAGTCCAATTTTCAATGACTCGTTCGTAGATTTCAACTGGAGACTTTACTTCAGACTTCAGTCTTTACAAATCCCCATAGTAAAAAGTCTAATGGTATGATATCACACTTCTTCAATTTAAGGCATTAAATAGTCATAAAGCCTCTTCTTCACAAATGCGGCAATTTTGCTTGTTTAGATATCCATAGATCCATAAATGGTCCTCATCGCTGAACAAATTTGGGTTAGAAACGTCGGATCTTTCTGGAACTTTTCAACAGCCCATAAGCGAAGCGATGTCGCTTGAAATGGTCGAGCGGCTTCAGTTCTTGCACAATCTGTATTTTGTATGCTTTCAGTTTAAGATTCGACATATTGCTGGAAAAAGTGATTGGTGCCGCTAATCTGAACCACCACTTGGGTACGCAGGTAATGTTGATATCGTAGACCTTAATAACACAGCCGTCAGCAGCTTTTCCAGCTTAAAAAAAGACAAGAAAGAAATTGGTTTTATGGTGAACGAGGGCGAGATTAAGTACCTGGAGGGTAGAAACAAAGATTCCTCGCGTCGTGGGAACTTCATTACTGTTGGTAGCTATAAATTTCAAAAAGTTAAATACATTTTATATATCGGAATGCTCTTAAATTAAACCAATAATCTAAACCTGGAGATGAAGCGCAGAATAACTCTTACCAACAGGTGTTACTTTGAGATCGATAGGCAAATGAGAGACAGATTTGAAGAGGAACTTGAAGCTTTCGAAGTGAGCGCTGAATATCGAAGAAGTTTCAACTATAAACTGTATGAGCTCTAAGTCGACATGGATATAGATTAGCGGATAAAAATCCAACAAATACGCTGACTAAGCCTTGGCCTACGCATGCAAGATGATGCTCTAGAGAAAAGCTTCCTCGATTCGAAGCAAGCGCGTGTAAAGGAAGGACCAAGTGCATAGTTCTTGGAGTGCGCAACTACCGTGACCTCGCAAAGGATGGTGTTCTGCGTCTAGACCGACTGAAAATTCTTCGAAGCATACGTTAGGCAGACAGCAATTTTCATTCGTTTCCACAGTTTGATGATAATATTTTCGAACGATTTACAACTTATGCATTGAGATTCGGACATCGGTAAGAGTGATTATAATTTTTATTATATCAAATAATTATTCCCAAAATAGTTTTGATGAATATCTTTAACGTGTTTTCAGCTTATTTTGGTTAGATTTACCTGATTGATGCTCGAAGATCCATCACGAGGGGCTTGTAAAAAAATATTTTTTCACCAGAGTGTACTTTGTTTCTTAATTGGTTTATAATTGGGAATTAGAAATAATGAACATTTAATTTTTCATTTCTGTTAATAATTCCTTACTTTTTTTTAGGGACTCGAGGTAAGCAAAAACGTATTGAATTTAATTATTGTTGAAGATATGTTTTACAAAATTGCTTCGCTATTATACTTAGCCAGCTGGCAAAGTTTTAAAAGTTATTTTATTATAAAGTAGAACTAGAAAATTTGGAAAAAATATGAAAAAGTTCTGGATAATAAGAGTTAAATGAATTTTTTCCAACTTTAACACTTCAGCCACAATTAAGCAGAGTTCACTCACACACTTTTAAATCATCTGAAAATGTCCGCCTTTAGCTTGTTTAAAAAATGAAAAATTATATAATTTAATTAACTTATCATACGCTGACAACGGGAAAATCTGATCGTGTTAACAACTCAACAATAATACAAATATTTAAATATTTAAAAAGCTGCAACGCGCCCACGACTAAGTAATAAATTAAGTGCGCCATTTCTTATACATATATTTGAATAAATTCATTACGTAATTGTAAAAAACAGCGAAATTTAAATTGCACATCCATAAAAAATAACGGCGGTGGTAGTTAATTTACTAAAATGTTTAAATTATAATTAATAGTTTGGTTTTTTTCAATTTGAATTTTAAATTTACATAAAGTTCAACGCTTTTTTGTTATTGTGCTTGCTTACACGTGTATGTACAGGTGTTTGTATAAACAAATTAAATGTTTATCCAAGCGCTTACATGCATTCACAGGTAAACATGGACGAAATCCATTTGTTGTGGTTGAGTGTTGAATGCAATTAGCTGTGATTTAATTCCGGTAATTTTGTAGTGAGTGCTGGTAATATTTATGGATAGTTATAGAGGGTATATATATGTGTGCATTCGTAATTATAGTGACAGTAATGCGGGTGCATTGAGTAACCAAAACTAGCTGGTTAATTTGGAGCATTTTTACTACAACAACAAGCATTATTTGCTAGCTTGACCCTCTTTGAGTAATTTGCACGATTCAAAAATACGTGTTCGCGACAAACAGTTATCACTGAAGACTTTTTCCTGTATTCTAAAACTTAATGAAACTTCCTTCTTGAATAATTTCACTCAAGTGTATACTGAACACCTGGGATTATTTTGATGTGACATTTGGCACAGATCTCACTGACAGTAATATTTCAATTTAAATTCAAAAGCCTTGCTATTTTTCAATAAATGGCAGCACTCTGGTTTTGAAATTGAAAATTCTGCTAAGCAACAAAATAATGAAAAGTGAAACAATGAGTTTCAAATATTTGCAGCTAAGTGGTTGCAAGTGACATGCGGCACGTGCTTGTGCTTGTCTGTTAAAACCTTCGACCATTGTGGCTGTGGTGTCAATAAAATTGATAAATATGAGTTGAGCTTCTAGACGTAGCTAAAAGCCACTTTTCTTGGATTTCATTGAAGACATAAATACATATTGAAACACATATATATAAGCGTACTCACACATGTAGTATAAATTAGTATGTGTAGATGAACGTTCATGTTTTGAGATTTTCTAACAAAAGCGAGAAGCTTGACCACCACAGCGAGAAGAATGTACGTGACGTGTACAACCGCATATAAATGTTTTCCTGCTTTAGAAACTGTCAATGTAAGCAGTAGGTTAAATGTGCTTGGAATTTTAAACTAACATATTGCAATTTTAACTGTCAGTGAGCGACAACTTTACGGATTTACTGTTGATCCATCGAGATTTTGAAATAAATTTAATGTGAAAGCTGTTGCAATTCCATTCAAAAAGAAAAATAGTATTTGTGTAAAGACAAAAGCAAGAAACATAATAATCATTTCTTTAATAATGGGTCTACTCGATCGAATCATTGAAATATGTTCTCCTGTTGAATCGTTATAAGATAGTTTCTTTGAAAACAGTTTTTTAAGTTTTTATACCCTGAACAGGGTATATTAAGTTTGTCACGATGTTTGTAACACCCAGAAGGAAGCGTCGGAGACCCTGTAAAGTATATATATAAATGATCAGTATGTTGAGCTGAGTCGATTTAGCCATGTCCGTCTGTCTGTCTGTCTGTCCGTCTGTCCGTCTGTCTGTATATATACGAACTCAGTTTTTAAGATATCCTTTTGAAATTTTGCAAACGTCATTTTCTCTTCAAGAAGCTGCTCATTTGTCGGAACGGCCGATATCGGACCACTATAACATATAGCTGCCATATAAACTGAACGATCGGAACCAAGTTCTCATATGGAAAACTTTCACATTTGACAAGATATATTCACGAAATTTGGTATATATTATTTCCTAAGGCAACAATGTAATCTCCGAAGAAATTGTTCAGATCGGTTAACTATAACATACAGCTGCCATACAAACTGAACGATCGGAATCAAGTTCGTGTATGGACAACTTTCTCATTTGACAAGATATATTCACGAAATTTGGTACAGATTATTTTTTAAGGTAACAATGTAATCTCTAAAAAACTTGTTCAGAAAGGGTTACTATAGCATATACATAGTTTCCATACAAACTGGACACATAGTTACTAACACAAATGCACCTGTGAAGGGTATTTAGCTTCGGTGCAACCGAAGTTAACGTTTTTTCTTGTTTTTTTTAATTTTTTTGTTCACAGAGCTCTATCTTGATCTTTCCTAGCGGGCATGATATTAACTTTGCTTCGAATTCGCTTTTAGAAGCTCTACATTTGGTCAACTCATCTGGTTTTTAGTTGCCGAAAATGTTCCTGTCGACCTTATTGATGAACGAAGTATGTAGACCTGCCAGAAAGCTTAAAACATTCCCGTAATTGTCCCTGAAAGTAATTTGTGGAGTTGTCAGTCCCACGCCCACGAGTGGTATAAAGGCTCCAAAGATAGTTCAGGGATCGTTGAAGACTTTCTGGACGACCTTCGACAACTTCAACTGATGAAAGTGTTAAAAGTGAAGGATGTGGTGCTTAAAAATCATTAAGCACATCTACTAGAAAGATGACAAGAGAGCTCGACGTCTCCCGGGAGTCCGTTGGAATGGTTTTGGTTGATTTTTTTGGTAAGAAACGCGTTCTTGCTTAAATCGTCCGAATAAAGCTGATTTCTTAGACATGCTTGATTGTGCGAACTCCGATCCCACATTCATGGAGAACAAACTTGCAAACCGGTCAACAATCATCAGAAAGGAACTCGTTTCCCGTCGATCGAAAAGATAAAGCACAATTCACTGAAGTAGCTGGGGGCCATCCCAAAAAGTGCTTATGAAAAATAACAAAAAAGTGCTCATGAATAATAAATATTTAAAATTATTTTGCAATTTCCGGGTAATTTTATGTCACGAGGTATAGTTGTTTTCTGTTTTCTCTCTTAGTTATTCAATAGAACTGCATAGACCATCTCCAGACCACATCTCTATTTGAAAGATGCTGCCTGAATTTGGTTAACGGCTAGAGAAAAATATGTCGATATCCATGGATTATACTCCCACCCATCGCATATTAAAGGCTAAACATATCAGATATTACACCTTGACTCTAATGAAAAAACTTAAAGTTCCGATTGTAGCTCTCAGAGAAGAAATCATCGAAGCATTCTACTCAAACAGATTAATTTCACGAATGAAACGTTAGCAGAATACCGAAAAATATATACATCTATTTGTTGTTGTTGTTGTAGCGGCAGAACTAACACATATATTTGTCTTAGTTTACGCTTTTAGCTAATGGAAATTATTTTAGTTGCGAAATATTGCGGCCCCAGTAACATTCTCCATCGCAGCAAAGTACCATCGTCTAAAGCTGCACTTGCAGGCGAAACCAAAGAGATCATATATGGTAAATGTGTATGTAAATAGGCTTGTGGTTGGCACTTTCAATGGGGAAATGTGCGCTAGGTGGTAAACAAAGCACTCGTAAGCATACAATTTCACTTCTAACAATATGTTATGTGCTCGTATGTATGCAGTAATAGTTACGGCGAGGAGCCGAAACCTTTCAGATGCACACCTTTGCGGCAATATTGAATGTCATTTCCATGTTTCGAAGACTCTTTGCCAATTGCTGACGTTTGTAGCGCCCGCAAATGCACTTAACTCGCATGCATTATATATGCAGTATACACACACACACACATACATGTACACAAAATGAAACTCACAACAACAGCGCTATCCTGTAACCGCTTGAGCTTTCAATTGCAGTAGGAAGCACTCGTTTGCTATTTCTAAATTTCGTGGTGTGCATCCCATATGCCAGGAGTAGACATAGTTTGCCAAGAGATTCAGCGCAGGAGTAGACACTAATGGTAACAAAGCTATATTACTGCTTTGCGCTGCATTGCCAGCAATTTTCCATTCATTCCTGAGAGCCGCGCTTTCGTTCAAGTAAAGGACACAGCTTTGGGTGATTCAATATTCAATGAAATTTTTGCTAGAAAGCCTTTTTATTACCAGACTTATATTGTCCATACATTGGAGAATGGCGAATCGAACAATCAACGGTATATATACAATAAAATAGATCTTCAGCGGTTAGTTTTCCTGATGTCTTGAAAGACAACTGCCAACTAAATGGTTGTGTACCACTCAGATTTTATTATTCTAGTTGTATGGATGATGGCATGTTCAGTTCTTAAGTTTGCTGTCAATTGCTCGGAATTGCTTCGTCCTTGTTGGATTCAACTCATTTGGAAACAGTCGACTTTCAGTGTCATACGCGCAAATCGACTATTCATCACCTGTCACGATGTCAGAGCCGTGCTTCGGAGTTCCGCTATAATATTTTTTTTAATAATTCTAGACCAGTCGACCCTGGTCTTTTTCAAACGATTGACAAATTTTGTTGAATCCCCGATTACCCGATAGGCCACATGATGATCTGGCAAGATTAGTTTGTGCACAGCATCAATAGTTTCGGGAACAACAACTGATTTTTGACGATCTTTCCAAAATTCGTCTTAGATCTACGACTTCGATTGGATTCTTCATACTATCGACAAACACTGGTTCTTGATGGAGCTTCATGGCCAACAAATTGATTTAAGTTTATCGATTCACTGTTGCTGAGTTAATTTCAGCTGCAAAAATTAATCGGGCGGAAATGTACGCGATTTTATTCCCTTTTTTGCCGAGACGAATAGTTTAAGTAACTGTAAACAACACAAATGGCGCTCATATGTCAAAACGTTCTGAGTATGTACGAATTCAAAATCAGTACATCCGGAAGATGCGTTACACCCTTCGTGGCAAACAAAATATACCCTGTTCATGGTATAAAACGCGAGAAAGATTTCGAACAGAACATTAATAAATCACAATTATACTTACTTGCAAATTTTATTCGACCACTGGTGGAATTCTCCCAGACTTCATGTCTCTATGCTAATATTACATCTTTATGTAAACTCATGAGGAAAGTCTAAAAGTCACATGATAATTGTTTAGTTATCTGTATAATATATTTCTCAGACAAAGGGATTAATTTTTGCTTGCTTGAAATAAATATTATTAGAAATTCCTTAAGTCTTTAAGGTATCGTGAAATATTTTGAAACTGAACTGTCCATAATTTCTAAAGATTTCTTAAACTTTGCTACCCTTTCCTTGTTTAGTTCACACAAACTCGTAGATGAACTCAACTATAATTGACAGATATAGATACATAATATATACGAATATATATACGTATGTATACTTATGTGCTGCAAATTCTTAGAAAAAAACCTGAAGCTCCTTGCCAGTTGTGAAATTGCAACCCGGTTACTTGCTGAAATGTCTTTCAAGCATTCATTCTCTTGCCAGTACAATATTTATGTATGTACTTAAGTATATATGTACAGTTGTACACCTTGACGATGATTTGGCAATAAGTAACGGAATCGAAATTTTTACAACAAAATTGTATTTCACGAAAAGTGCTGGCGAATGCTGTAATATATTGAACTACAGTTTGACAGCTGTTGCCTTACGGTTATTTCACGCGCATTGTTGTAGTTGTTGTTAGTTAACTTCACTTTTTTCATTGCACGAAACACTCATTGACAGTCGAGCGCTGTCTCACCATTGCTTATACCAAAGAAAGTTGCAGAAAAGCTGCTACTGCAAGCATATGGAAGAGAAGTCCACAATGTTTTTTTGTCGAAGTATCTTCTACATTTTTGCTTGCCTGCATATTCTAACCTAGTTGAGGCTTTATACATATGTACGAGTATGTATATATAGTCGCATATTAAAGAAAATGTATTCTGTCTCTTACGGTGTCTGCTCTAAGTTCCATTTCCGTTAGTTAAAATATGCAAACTCACTTTGGATGTTGGGCTTACGTGCAAGTGCGGACGACTCCATTTCGGCCAGATGTTGTGCAAATAAGTTTATTTCTAAGCGAAACATAGATGCAGCAATGAGTGAGCGCAAAATAGATGACAAGGTACACGAACTGAGTGTTTCCTGGACTGAAAAGTCACATACATACATACATACATTTTCAGCAAGCTTTTGGTTTTAGCTTTTGTTCTCGATTTTATAATGTTAAATGCTTGAAAGTGTAGTCTTGATTGAAAGGACTCATTAGTGTAGTAAAAGGTATGTAAATTAACCGGTACCTTTAAACGGTTTTGTTATAAACCATCATTTTCTGGAATGACATTTCTGTCGGAGTTTTAACTTGCGTTAGTATTACTGGAATAAATCTTCCTATATCTTCTTCAAATCTTTTGTCTTTGGGGATTTAATCAATGTTTTCTAAATCCTACACTTTAACATTCATTGGAATTAGTTTCTAGAAGACTTCTTTGATATTATTAAATCAGCCAATTTTTCTCTATTCAATTTTCTTTGTGTTTCGGAGTTATAATAGATAGCTGTATCTCAGTAGGTCATTTCATCACCTATTGATTCTTTCATATCTTGCATAAGACATTTGTGATTCTTCAAATTTTCGCTTTTAAATTAAAACACTAGTGGTTTTCTAAGTTGGAACATTGGCATTCGAAGAGTGCTTTAAATCGCCGAATTAACAGGCCAATTGAAAGTCCTGGTCTATAATAGTAAAACACATTTCTTTGGCAAAATTCGCTTGTTTTATTCAACACAGTTCCCTTCACGGATGATACACTGATTATAGCGCCGCTCCAACTTTTTGATAGCGGTTTTGTAGTACGATTAGTCCTTTCTTCAAAGGCTCAATTTTTGCGATTGACGAAAATTTCTTCTCAGCGGGCATTCTTTTGCGATCTGAGAAAGGGAAATAGTCTCTAGCCCAGATATGGATAATACGGTAGAATTGAAAGCAATTCGAAGCCCAATCCATTAAATTGTTTCAACGCTTTGACTGACTTGTAGCACTGTGCCTTAGTTTGGTGGAACATTTTGTTCAAATGCCGATTTTCAACGATTTCGTTCTGCAAACGGTTCAATAATGTCGCTATTTATGGTCTTTTCTTTTTCATGGTATTCAATAAAAATTGTTCCATGCGCGGGCTCGTCGTGTGGAGTTTACTCGTATGACTGTCTATTAGACTTCGGAGTGAAATTATGGAGTCCTTGATGGTTAATTTGGCTGGAGCAATGTCCGGAAGCCTTTGCTTCAACTATATATTTTTCTTTCAATATTTTAGTACCAAGCGAATGAAGTAAATTATCTTGGTATTCACCTAAATAATAAAATAACTTTCATGAAGATAAGAGCTGAAAATTTAAATTGGCTATTAAATAAAAACTCCAAACTTAGCCTAGACAACAAAGTGCTTTTATATACAGCCGATTTGGATGTATGGCATTCAACTGTGGGGTACAACCTGTGCAACTAATATAGACATAATACAAAGGTTCCAATCAAAAATGCTTAGATCAATCACGTGTTCGCCATGGTACATGCGTAATGAAAATATCCATAAAGATCTTGGTATTTCTATGTTAAGGAAAGAAGTAGAAGACAGCAGAATTAAATATTTCTCTAAACTCCGTGAACACCCAAACCCTTTGGCTAATGCTTTGGTACATTCCTGCGATCACACACGCCTTAAAAGAAGAGATATGCCCGCGTGCTGATGAGCAATGTTTCACCAAAACAGCTCAATCACTTGCTTGGCGTGTCTAGTTTTGAAAAAGAGCTAAGATTTTATAACTTATTGTTAAGCTTTTAAAACAAAAAGCAGATTCAATAAATAAAAAAATAAAAAGATATTGAAAAAAAAACAAAAAAAAAAAAAAAAAAGCAATTCTTTATCAACACAATAAATTCAAGAAATTCCTTTTCATCCATCTTTTACAATAACAAAAGTTGTTTCACTCAAAATTATACATCACAAACTAATAATCCGACAGCAGTTAAATGTACATACTATATACATGCGCCTTTTGGTTAGGGCTAACTAAAAATCATACAAATAGAATTCTGACAAATGTGTCAGGACGAGAACTTTTCAATTGATATGTCAACTGTTCTTTAAAATTATAAACCCTGTTAATTTTTTTCACACATATAATAGACCAATATAATAATTTAACATTGTCAAAGCCACAGTATTATTAAATTAAAATCAGACGATATATCGACTTTTTGATATACCAACTGATCAAATACGAATCGCACTCGGACGAAGTGAGAAGTTTGTCTGGCGTTTTTTAATTGCTTGATTGGTTGATATTTTGTGCTTCGATCGCGAATTCGTTGCAGAAGTGTTTGATAGAGTTTTGGTGAAATATTTTGCCATATTTTGGCACGATTATGTCTGACTTTTTGGTCAAAACCGAAACGAGAGTCATCGCTCAGTTACCGTATTCGTCAGACTTGACGCTATGTGACTGTTTTCTGTGTTAGGAAAGTGAAAAAGTGAAAAATAGGCTACGGGGAACGCGCCATGAGGTCATGAGTCCTCTCCAATATATGGAGTCGGAAATAAACAGCTGACAAATACACACTAATTGACATTAGTAGCTCAAACTTCACACGAACATAATAAAAGTTATTACCTACGATTGGATAGGTTTGCGCTCGGAGTTTAAATAGAAAAGTCCAAGGCATATTTAATCTTCAGTGGATAAGTTAATCGTTTAAAACCGTCCAACTAGGCTTTCGGAGCTTTTTGGTCGTTTTGTAGTCAATGTCTCTGGCATTGTATCAAAAGACAAGTTCCGCAAATAGTAAAGTAAATAATTCAATAAAATTTTTATAATATTTCCAGAGAGTAAATTACACCGGTCAACAAAAAAAATATATTTTTTTGGGTTTCTGTTCTCATGCTTGCATTCTGATTCTAGACATTGAAAAACACTTAAATATTAATCTTTAGTTCTTAAAGTTTGCTTTGGGCTAATCTACATCGATAAGTATATTTTAATTTATTTCATAAATCAAAGATGGCAGCACTTTGATTAACCCGAAAGTAAACAGTATTATTATTTGTAAGAGGCACAGTAGTGAATGTTAACCTGTTTATTATAGCTGTAACAACAATATTAGTGTATTACTCAGTTAAAAAATGACATCAAGTCAGTGTAAAAATGATTTTGATTTATTCTGTTTTATTTGCGGTGAGTTTATTAAAGTTAGAAGTAAAAAATTTGCTTTATCAACAAATTTGAAACTTTGCGAAGCCTATGAAGCCTATTTCAACCTAAAAGTTAGTAATCAAAATGAAAATTGGGTACCACACTTCGCCTGCGTTAATTGTAAAAATACTTTAGAAGGTAAGAAAAAAAATCGAAAAATTGCTCTAATTTGTACGAAAGCAAACTTTAACCGGGGAAAAAATTTGTTTCCTTATTTTTGTCATGGGAGAAACTAAAATTTAACATGTAGAGGTCAGACCCAAAAATCGTGTTGACCAGTGTTATTTTAACATTTTTCTTGCCATAGTAGCTGTATGAAGGAATTATTTTAAAATACAAGTACAATATTCCTAAATTGTGTCTGGTCTGATCTGATGATTTTTTATAAGTGAATATTCAGAGAAAGTATTTTTATAATACCAAATAAACTAAAATTATTTTTCAAATCGCGATTCTTTATTCATGAAACTGATAAAAAAATATTCGTAAATCTAGAAATATAGATATACCACTTTTCAAAACATTAATTTCAAGCCATGTAAGGTTTAAAAGCCAAATTTTATATCTACTCCGTTTCATCCGCTGGAAGTTCACGCTGCCATTGTCTATGCTGCAGTGCGGAATGTGTTATTCCGACAGCAAGGTTCGTTCAACAATCCATGAAAAGTAAAATATATTTTTATATTTTTACAAAGTGCACAAAGCATACATGTATGTAGATGTTTTTAGTTGCCACACACACACAGAATTCGCGCGATTTTTTTTCGCAGCGCCTCAAATGGGTGTTTTTAAAAAGTTCGAAACATAAATCAACAACTCCAACAACCAAAGCAGCAGCATAGCGTATATACATACATACACTTTATACATGGATATGGGTATGTATGTCAACTGGTGTGGTGCAAAAGTGATGTGGATGAAGCGATTAGTTTTGCACAATGGATCAGCAGTGGTCAGGGGTATGAATGGCCATTGGGTTAGGCAGCCGGACGTGTGTGCTGCTAAATGAAGGTGCCATTTATATAACAGGCAACATATGCGCTAAGGACCGGACAGTTCATTGTTTCAGCGTCAGTTTATACCACTTATGTGTTTGAGTGAGTGTGTATGTGTAAGTAACTGAATGTTGCGCCATATGCGACTGGCGAGCGAGTGACGCCGGTTGACAGGGTCATTGTTCAATGTTTCAGTGTAATATTTTGTGGGCAAAAAGTTAGCTTCATGGTTGTCGTTGTTGTAATCTATTTAGCTTTTTTAGGACGCACTAAATGTTGATACTTTCGCACACATGCATTTGAGTGGATGTGTTTGGGCGCGCATTTTGTTACTTTGCCATCTTTTTATATCATTTATTTTTTTATTTTTTGCATTTTGGTTTTATTTCGTATATCACCATCGATTTTGTTTACTCCTCTTTCGTTTGTGTTCTCTAGTAATTTTTTTTTTTATAAAGAAAAAATGTTTATTGACGACTGATGTCTGCTCTAACCGACAGACAGTAGGTGAACTACAAAAAATAAGAATTTTCTGAAAATGGAAATAAAAGTGCTGGACGAAAGTATCCGTCCTTTAGGGGTTGCAGAAACAACTATGTCATATTTGCATGAGGGGAGGGGTATTCTTTATAAAATGTTAAATCAATTTTTATTAGCTGGAATATTGCTATAGATGTTCCATATACCAACGGACACGCCTTTAAGTTCGAAAGAAATATTTTTTATACGTTTCGGATATAAATATAAAGATTTCTTGAAACTCCAAGCTATGGAAGTCGTTGATAATCCTAATGGAAACTGCTAAACATTATTTTTTTCTTCTTTTCTAGATTTCTTCATTTTAGGCGCAAATAAGAATTATATTATTATTATACTAAATATGTCGAATTTTGTGCCTGAAAATATATTCTACAAGAAGTTACATTACTTTCATTTAAAGAAATCTTCTGCCGAAAGTCACTATTTTTTACTGGAAGCTTATGGTGAACATGTTCCACCTAAGCTAATGTGCCAAAAGTGGTTTTCGTCCAAGGCGGTTAAAGTTAAAATGAAGAATTGAAGAACTAATAGATGAAGTTTGTTGCCAAGCACACTAAGAGCTCGCAATAAATTATAGTCTACATTTAGGAACAATTTAGCCAAGACATGCACCTCACATTGAGGAGTTCGTGATAAACGTATCGTATTTTAAAATCGGTATCATCAAGTTCATCAAAATTAGTATATTTTATAATAAAAAAGGACAAAAAGGTTGTTTTTTCAATAATTACTTACTACGATCTCCTCTATGTTGAAAAAATCTATAGTGTTCTGTTAAAATATTCGTGGGTAACTGATTAGCATGAGTTATAATCCTCTTATCTGGGACAGTTATCATATAGATGTATATAAATGTGGAACAATATATTGTATTAAATAGTTATATATATAAAAAGTATTAAATAAATTAATAAAAAAATTAAAAATATATAATTTAAATAAACATCTAGTCTTACTGATCCAAAATAAAACACAGCCGAGTACAGAACTCATATCAATAAAGTATAGTCTACATTTAGGCACAATTTAGCCAAGACACCAACCACATATTGAAGATTTCGTAATACTTTTAATATTATAAATATCTAAATAAAATCGTCATCCCCAATCTCATCAAAATTAGCATTTTTTATAAAAAAATATGCTGAATAAAAAATTTAGAATTTTGTGAGTATCGGATGCAGCTACTCTTTAAATATCTATTCTAAAGTTCATCCCATTCAACACTTTCGCCAAGCCAAGAAAGTAACTGTCATCTAAATCGATTTTGGGCTACTAAATTATTTAAAGTTCAGAGCAACCCAATTAAATTCACTTTCAAGTCAGCAAACATAGGCGAAATAGTCACTAAAGAGGTCAGCCAGCGTTGCAAGCGCACCACTTTCCCGAACAGTTGTGTGTAATTTGCAGAGACACCTTGTGGTATGAGCAACTTTTATTTACTTTGGTGTGACATCCGCTGCGTTGCGAGAGCAACACTTTCTAAACAATTGGCGCTGGGCCAAAAGCAAAGGAATTGCCATGTGCTGAAATACACGCGACATCACTCAGTCACTTGCACTTTGTAAGTATCCACTAAGTACACAGTGCACTGATGCTCCAGGCTGGCAGCTCCTCAAAATATTCGTACATTATTCACTTGCTGAAATTTAATTAAGTTGCAAAACTTTTCGCACTCACGCGCTGCTGCACCTCAACACTTCCGTTTTGTGGTCGGCATAAATTTGGGGGCACTTGCTGGGTCTACAGTTGCTGTGTTGTGTATGTGAAGGCTAAGTTCAAAGGGCGTTGTGGCGCGTGGTGGCACGTTGTCGTCGGCAAACTGTTCAAGCTGCAGAATTTTGATTTCCCATTAATTTTTTAAAGTGTTTTTTAATGAGCTTAATTTTCTATAGAGGAACCGGAAGCTGAAGTTATTTAATTTCATTATTAAGTGCTGTTTTTTGATTTTCCAGAATAAATGAGTAATTAAATACGTCAATCTCTTTGAGTATTTGTCAGAATCTTTGTTGAGTGATTGACAATTTGAAATTCAGCATATTTAACTATAATAAATTTCCATTTTATCATTTTTGCTTCGCCATATTTTTGACTTACCTTTAAATTAGTTGTTGCCAGATATGCCACATATTTATCCTTATCTATCTGAGTTGACAAAATTCAAAAACAAGAAAGGTGCAAAAAACAATTTCCAGCATTTTCAATTTCCACACAAATGAGGTCGTCTTATCTATACCCGAAATCAGCTCAGCTTGTCGGGCCTTCTTCTTCTCCTACAGTTCACTCGCCTTGTTTTGCTTTCATCCGCAACTTCATACATACTCACAAACTTACCTAGAAACTATTTTGTGCTACAACTTGCGGCCAGCTGGTCTGCTAGTCTCTCTACTCTCTTCCTGCTTTCGCATTTCCTTTTCGACCACAAAAAATTTGCGAATATACGATATACAAACATTTTAGCACTTTCGTTATCAGATTCGAGTAAATTGATACGATTTATTTCCGAAAAACTTTATATAGTACAACACAATGTTGCGCTGCACTTTCCCAAGGCCTTCACACCCAGTTGTGGGTGCTCTTGCCCTTGTTCTTCCCACATTATAAAGTCAATATTATATAGATATGATTTCGGTTATATACATATACATTTATATATGTAAGTATGTATACACAAAAGTATAAGTTTAAGTGCTGCTGCAAGTGGCCATGACCGAAGACAATCGTCAACGGTTACGAAAACAAGAAAAATCACAGTTTTGCCAAACTAGTTGTAAGAAGAGGAAATACATTGATAACATCTAGCAACAAATTACAACAATAATAAGTAGAAACATCAGTATAAGTGCATTACATCAAGGTTGCACAAAGTGGTCTCTAACTGTTGAAATATTATTTGTGTCCTTGCAGGCATTTTTACCCACAAATAGTTGGTAATTTTTGCTAGAATTTATGGATGCGTCTATGTGGAAGATGAATGAGGGTGATTTAAAGTCATGAAAATTGAAAGATTTTTAATTTGATTTGCTATTTGTAGCTTCAGGAGTTGATTCAGAGATGTTGGTTTCGAAATGCCTAAGCACCTTGACGATTATAATTGAGCAATATCTCGAGTTGAAATTTTTTTGAGTATTCTGATGTTTCTTCGAATTTTTTGAAGATTTTTTATATAATACCCCGGTGTTCGAACATATTGAATGTTAGTTTAGGTTAGAAGGTCGATCCAAAATGGGCCCTACTTGGACAGCATAGAACGAAGTTTCTTTGTGATACCTAAACCCTAAGTATTGTTCGAAAAGATCTTTAACCAACGACAAAGCGCTTTGAGACTACTACACTACTTTACAAGGGAGCAGAAAATGCCTGGATATTCCAATATTTTCGTCAATCTGAACAGTTTTTATGTACTGAATTAGCCGTTACCATAAACGCGGTGGGTTTTGAAATTTCGAAGAACTGGCTTAAGCGTTGAAATTGCTCTGCTGACAATAAAAAAATCAGACTTGGGGAGAAATCTAATAAATGAATGAACTGGTCTAAAACTTATCTTAGATAAAACCGAACTCATACCCAGCCGAATTTGTACGATTCACTGCATAGGAGCCAAAATATTTATGAGAATTGCAGAGCTGATCTTTATTGAAATCCACATATGATAGATGCCGACATGAAAACCCTCATACTAGAAATAGAGTACTAATTATAATAGTCTGTCCTAACAACTTCAACGCTTTTTTTTATTTTTCCTATGTTTCAACTGAATGTAAAGGGTATTTCACCTTTTTCCATCCTTTAACAATTAGCGTCTGACAAAACGTTCGGCCTTGCCACATGTACGACGATTAGACAATATCCAGTAGCTAGCAGTTCAGTGGATATCCTGCGTTCAGCACGAGGCTAGAAGGGTATCACAGTCCCTCAGTAGCTAGTTGTTTATCGGAAACTGCTAAGTTCACACATAGTCCAGAAGTCCAGCGCTGGAATGATGGAGTTGAAATTCGTTCCCAATCGAACGCAATCGGGGTAAAGTTTCCTCCATTGCCAGCTCAATGGCTTCGCAGCGGCTACGTAATGAACAGGCACCTAAACGTGTTTTATAATGAAGTAGCTTGATGCTATCGATCACATATACTTCTTGACTTGAGCACAGTAAGCGAGCTACGCTTGAGGGAGAGCACCTTACAGAAAGCTTCCTCTTTAGCCTACTTAGCTTAGAATCAACCTATCCTTGAAAAAACTTAAAAAGAGCTGTTCTTTGCAAAAGTTCAAAGTTCTTGGCGTGCATAGCATTTTTGAGCTCCTCTACCAAACAAATACACCATCGACTTTTATCGGCTTGGTAGTCGTTGAGCTGAAATGAGTTGAAACGAAACCGATTTAATATTTTTTAACGTGCAAAGAATGAAGTGAAAAGAAAAACAGATTCCTGGCACTATACAATTTTTTTCCAATCTATAAAATTTTGCAATACCAATTTAGATTCACAACGGTCAAATTTACACATGGAGGTCTGATCTATCCCTATTCTACTTAAACTATAATTTCAATTTATTATTATTATTTATTATTAAATTATCTCTTCAGTGGTTACACAAAAATAAAGTTATTTAATCACACTATGGCAAAATAACGACGTTGGAGATTGGGGAATCCAACAAAAAAACCGTTTAAATAGAGTTTTGCCAACCACTTTAACGGTTATGGGTAGGGATTTTTCGGATTTTCTTTAAATATTTTTAAATATATTAATATTTTATTCCAAGTCTTAAATCTTTAAAATTAATAAAAGCAAACGATAAAAGAAAGATTTTTATAACAACTTCGAAATTTTATGGATCTTTTACCAAAAGTGTATCTAAAATACACTCGGTGGTTTCTCTTTGCCCATGAGGACCATCCGCTAAAAGATCCAATTATAACTTTGATGCTTAATCGCAAGATTTTACCACACCAAGACAGAGTAAGTTTCAGTTGAGCCCAACCCATCCATCCCTGCACTACTCATCTTTACCTCTAAAACAGAACATATCTCTCATTTTGAACGCAAGAAATTCAATTCAACATTCCTCCACTCCATTTGTGGTTGATGCGGCACATTTTTCATTTCGTTTATTGCTTTTTTTATTATAAAATATTTAAGTTTAGATACTGAAATGTATCCAGAAATGCGATTGCTTTTCGTAGCAACCCATCAGCGTGTTGTTTGGGTCGGCCCGCGAAAGCGCCGCAAATGATAATGGCATTAGAATTTATGGACTTGCTTTTATTATTTTCCCATTTATTTTGCCGCCGGCCGCAACTTTGACGTGGAATGGGAATGTGATGACCCGAAGCTAAGTAGCTGAGTCTACTAAGCACACAAATATACATAAATGTTGCTGGAGGTGTGGGTGAAATTAAAGTGCGGCAACAAGCCGAATTGGCAGGTGGTCACGTTTCTTTGGCGGCCTTTTAAATTGTGGCGCAACAACAAAACAAAAAGCAAACGAAAGAAGTTTAAAAATCGCAAAAATATAGAGAAGCAGAGGTGGCAGTTGACCGACAGTCTTTAGCTTGTCGTGGTTGCTTTCGGAAATTCCTGCCACAAATTGCGGCAGCCAACAAGTTAATGGCGCGTGTATTTTATGTGTTTACGCTGAACATTTTTTGTAATTTGTTGAAATTAATGATTAAGACTTGTGCTTGTTTTCAGGCATTTTTATATCCCGGTACATTGTTTTCAATTTCTAAGTGCAGACAATTTGCCATAAAATTAGAAATTCACAGCCAAGCGGAAGTGGCGACTTGTTTATGTGTGTGCATTACTATGACAACAGGTCGAAACAATTATTTTTTGGCAGTTAAGGGCATAACTTGGGTTTTGAGTAACTTTGTAGATTATTATGGTTTGGGGAACTTTTAGTTGGCTTTTTCACTTTCGTCAAGTCATTTAATTGATTTATGTTGGCATTAAGACTTTATTCTTAGAAACTAGAAAATTGTTCAGCAAAATAAAAAAAGTCGTAAGATATTTTCAACTATTTGAGTACTTTGAATGCCAATAAGTCGCACCGAGTATTTTCTACCGTTTTAATGAATATTTTTTTCTGACAATATTAAAAATGAAAAGAGTCTGAATAGGAGTATTAGTTACTTTCGAGCTAAGATCAATAAATTGTCGAAGCTAAAAAGTTAGATTTTTTTCATATATTTAAAGTTTAGACTTTCAAAAATATGACCTTGGAAGGATTTTTCAAAATTCGACTTATTTTTGGAGATACAGCCGATTTTGTGAGGTGGCGTCCGTGTTCACTAGAATTGTCTCGTAAACTTTAAACGCATTTTTCTCGAAACTACTTTTTTCTACACGGTACCGGCATTATCTCAAGTTCCATACAACCGATTTACTTGAAATTTTGTGTGAACCTTCTTTATATAATCCTTTATCGTTCCTACCAGCATCGAGAATTTCAAAAAAAGCGTACAAAATGATTTTCATTTTCAGGCAGTCGTCATTTTTCAAAAAAAATCTTTTTCGTATTCCCGGATAATAACAGCATCCTTACTGATTGAGAATTTCTTTTGATTTTTTTTTCAGAGCACCAAGAGAGTCAGGATCAATGTCAACAGGATGCGCCAATTTTTGTTACACCTCTCCCCTTTTTTTCTGTATTCTAAAGATATCAATAAAAACACCATAAAAAATGGATGGTAAAAATATTGTTGGTTGTTTTTAAATAAAATTCAAAAAACTGCCCAAAATTTGATTTCTAGAGTAGAATACCCCCTTAATTAATATAGGATCCTCAGCGACATTCTCAAGCATCTTTTCTATGATCTCTACTCGACGTCGTTTCTTCAAAAGCTTCAGGTCTCTTAGTACTAGTTTAGCATTCAAACGCTTTGTAATCAAAACACTAACCATAACATGTTGAGTCGATTCATAAGAGATATTGAGATCTTTTGCTATCTCTCTGATACCAACTCGACGTTTAACTTTTCGATTTTATTTTCATTAACAGAAGTGATATAGTGACTTCACGACCTTTACTGAATGAATTGTGATACTCGAATACTTACGTTTATAATAAAGAGGACTCATAAAACCACTTCAGCAATATTTTCATGATTCCATGATTTCACTGGGAATACAAAATATCTAGTAAACTCGTTAATTTTGGTAAAGTAATATACGTGCCTAGTATTGTTATACATACAACTGTATCAGTGATATGTGTCGCTTTCTTTGTTTTAGGTACAACACTAATCTAGGGTAAGGATTGCTTTTGGAAAGTTTTCCTTAAATCGAAAATTACAATTTTCATAAATTCGTTAAGTACCACGAGTACTCAAATGTTTTAAAAATATAAATTCTAGTGTAAAAGTGGACTTGACCATCTCCTTAATATATAGAGTTTTTCTCATAACATCCGCTTGCCAAAGTGCCTTCCTTTCCTGACCTAGTTTGGTATTTAGCTACAGTCATATTTCTTTAAATTTTGACTAATAATAGATATTTGTATTGTTACCTTCTTATAGAAGAGGTAAGTCATGAGGGCTGACAAAGGCTTCAAAGAACCTAAAAATCAAATATGACACGGTGGCTCCGAACACATTTTGCCTATCATGGGTGACTTAATGACCAATGAACAATATGAACTCTATTAAATATAAACTTTGGAGCTTCACTGAAATATAAAAAAGCTAACGTAAGGGTTTTCATACTACAACAGCATGCGAAAAAAAGAAAAATAAAAACTTTTATAAATTTAAAACCGATCTTACTTTGATTTGTGGATTAATAAAGGTTTATTATAGTTTAAAAAACCTTCTAAGCGCCTGATCATTTTTTATTAACAGTCTTTATACACGAAAGTAGTAAGACAATCAGTCCAATATTCTTCCGACCGGTCAAACTGTCAACAGGGAATACTATTTAAGTGTTATGCGTCGTTTCCACGAAGCTAATCGTAAAAACAGGACGGAATTATGGGCCGGTAACTCTTGATTTTTCGATAAGGCACCGTCGAATACTGCATATATTTTTTGAGAGTTTTTTGCCAAATTTTTAACCAATATTGTGCCGCAACCACCGTACTCTCATGATTAAGCTTCATGCGACTTCTGGGTATTCAGCAAACTAAAACGGCAGCTTCGGTTAAATTGAAGACATTAAACGTGAAACGCAACGCTCATTGAAGGCTATTCGTAACATTCACTTTAACAACAGTTTCTAGGATTGGAAAAAAACGCTGGCACAAATGTATTACGGCCAAGGGTGATAATAATAATAATGATAAAATTATGAACAAAGTCTTACTATTTTTTGTTCAACGAAATATTTGGAGATTCTAATATTGAGTGACTTGTTTTTCTCTGCTCAAAGCGAAAACTTTGCATTCCTCCTTTAAAACATATTTCAATGACTTGCCCCTATAAACCCACTGAAATAATAATTCCTCAACCTATTTTAAAATTTATTTTTATTTGCTTTGCGCGCGTCACATTAACACATATCTGTCATTTCGCTAGTCAGGCGTCAAATGAACAGTCGCGACGCCATAACTGACGCCGTTTTGTTGAAGGACAATAGCGAATGCAGACATTTTATTGAATACACATACTACAACAAACACACGCATTGGCTTTGTGAAAATATTTTGAAAAGGAACACAACATATAAACATATACTTACATATAACTATGTGTGTGTGCGATGTGCTAAACCCTTATTATCGTATATTGTAGAGCGTGTACAAAGTCACATTTATTTATAACTCTTTGCCCGCATACAAAAGCGATAAGCTATGGCGTTAAAAAGGGGATAACTGTTGATTTTTTATGCCTATTTTATCGCTGTCATTGTGCCTACCGCCTTTGTTGTATGGAAATATTTATATGATTACATAAGAGGCCCGCATAAATGCGCACGCACACTGCGCTACAAACGGAAATGGCAAATAAAGTCATCGAGGAAGCTTGTCAAACCCTTTTTTCGGCTGATTTCCATTGTGTTGTTTTTGTTGCTGTTATGAGCTGACACTTGACGTTGCTTATTTGACGCTTTAGTAGGCATTCAAATCAAGTGTGCGTTCAGTCACAGTTAAGTGGACGCTTTTCGGTACTTTTTTTCGGTAACATTTTTCTTAATCAATATAATTTAACGGTTGTTGGTTTTCAAGTATTTGAAATTTAAGAGATTAAATTAAATGAAATGGAACTTTCTTATAAAAAGCTCACAATCTTTAACCCTTGCTTAAAATTTCGATAATGCATTGTAAAAATTTTAATTATTACATGTTGGCAACTCTGCCCTCTAATTAGTTTGTTTTCAGGAAACGCTTAGTAATTGGAATGATTATTACTTATTTTTATTTTGCAAAAATTTAGAAAATAAATATTTTTTGTGAAAGAAAATATAATTTTTTATGCATGGCAACTCCAAAAAAATTATTTAATTGAAGTATTAAGCTTTCCATTTTCTAGAAGGTAAGTAACTATTTATAGTCTTAATATGTTAAATGAATTTTAATTTTTATAATAGGTGGCAACGCTATTACATAAATTACTTTGGAATTTGCATTCCTTTTTTAAGAAATTATATGAAATTTTTAACTAAGCAGGCGTTTTTTAAATTTTTAATTTAATATTAAAATAAATGGCAACTCTACTCAAAAATATTTAAAATGGTCACAAAAAAATTTTAATATTTTTTGTGTTGTTTCTCTGAATAAATACTGGTTTTAGTTCACTTTACGATTTTTTTGAATTTGATTTTATATGGCAACCCTGCCAAAAAATTTTTTTAATGAAAATTTACTCGTAATATGTTTTTTTTTTTTTGAAGCGTATATATTGAATTAGTTTTTCAATTAACTATGTAAGGTTAAACAAGTCTCAAAGTTAGTAATATATGATAACCCTGTTTCTTTTTAAGATTCTTCTCAAGCACTTAATATCAAGCCAAACCCAAACACTAATTGGCGCAACATTTAAGTGTCTGCTGATTATAAGCAAAACATTTTGTGAACTTTCAACTCTCACTCCATGAAAGTTGCGTGGAGCCAAAGTAAAGCCGAGATTTCAACAACAACTTACGCAGTCACTTTAACGGATTTGTAAACAACAAAGACTTATGAAACTTCATTATTGAAGAATTTGCGTGAGCGTGAGAGTTGCCACCCCTTAATAAGTGTTTGTGTGCTCGCGTTCGCTTTTGCAAAATTCACTTCAACCCGCGACAGCAACAAACAGCCAGCAATAACATGCAGCAATAGCAGACTGACAGGCTGTCAGTCAAATGATAAACACGCAACGCATTAGGCGGTGTGAGCATTAAACGAAAGTTCACGACGGAAACGTCTTGTTCTCGCGGCAATATTTCCGCCTTGTCGAGGAAATCAAATGAAATTTTGAAGAAGTGTAGCAAAGTCTTAAAAAAGGGCAATAAAATTATTCAAACGGCGATTAAGGGATTTCAAGTGGAGCATAGATACGTTGTACATATATCTTGTCATTTCTCTAACATTTGCCTGACGATATTTCGCAAAACTCAAAATTTGGGAATCTTCCGGTCAATCTACTAATGCAATATTATACCATCTGATCAAAATTGACTAAGACTACGAAAAAAACTATGATTTCAGGATTTTTAATACAAATCTTTATGATAGCCTTCAAAATACGCTTCTGAGACCTTATACGCTTGCCAATTTTGCCTTCAGTGAATTTTTGCATTTTCGGTTTCGACATTTTGAAGAGCCATTCGCTAGATTGTAGATTGAATATTTTAAACTCGACCATTGCGACGCCCTTTCCGGTGACCCTTCGGAAAAACGATGCGCCCGCGTTGGCAGGATAACTCCTTATAGGATCAGCTAAACTGAAAAAATACGTGTTTTAGGTATTTTTTCACTTAAGCTGATCCTGTAAGGAGTTATCCTGCCAACGCGGGCGCATTGTATTTTTTCACTTTAGCTGATCCTTAAAACCTTAACATAGAACTTGGACGAAGGACAAAAAAAACTGAAAATTGCATTTTTGGCAGATATTTTTACAAAAAAAAGGTAAAATTTCGCAATTTTTCTTTTTTCAAATAGTTGTAACCAAAAAAACATTATTTGTTCAAGTCTTTAAGAATTGTATCTCAAAGATCTGTGTAAAGATCTCGAGAATTTTTGCCAACCGACTTCAAAAACATAGTTCTGAGAAAAACGCTAGCGTCAAGCGCACAAGTTATCAAGGCTGTATCTCCGAAACAATTACTCGAATTAACTTGACAATTCAGCACAATAATCTAAAAGCATTGTAGAATTTAATAAGGCAATAAAAAGTGCAATTTTTTTGAAACCCGTAAGCCCTTGTAATCGCTTTACCAAAATATTTGAGTCGAACCATAACAGATGTTGCGATCCACTGCTAACTCTCGACTAAATTCTTAGGTCAGAACCATTAAAGAAATATCGAATGAAAATACAAAATGTCATACTTCACTGTCGTAGTTGAGAATCCTAATGAGGCTTTACAATTTCGCATGATTTATTTTCGAAAGGTCATAACCCTTAATAGCGCACTTCCTTTCCCTACCGAATTTACACAACATGTTATTGTTTCTGTTGCTACGGCATCACCACATAGAATTGGCTTGTGAATCCTGAGCATTTGCACTCTATTATTAATATATTTTTGTATCAACACTTTTAATGGGCATACAAAATAACGGTAATTAAATGTATAAACAACTTTGCAAGTTAGCCTTTAATTGCTGTGATTAAATAGAGTGGGCCACGAAAACTTTATCGAAATGGGAAAATCAAACAGGAAAAAATAATTAAATAATAAAAAACTAAAAACTAAACAAGTGTATGAACTGCAAACTACAACAACGAAACGTAAAAATTACCACTCACGCGAGAAGTACAACATCAGAAAGGCAGACAGTTTGAGAGAACATTATTTCGAATCAGCATTTGTATTAGTGTGGAATGAATTTTTTCACGCAGGTGAGAGAAAAAAAAACTAAAATATTTTCTATTATTTAATTTACACATTTCTTTAAAAAAATTTATTGACTTATTATATATACCCAATATTTACAAAAATATTTGCCAGCGTACCACCCTAATGCTTAGCGAAGCAATCAAAACAAATAATAATACCAATAAATAAAGTGGAGAAAAAACATCCGTGGCTCATAAAAAGAAAACAATAAAAGACATAAGCAAATAAATACAGAAATAAAGGAAACAACGCTCAACACCCACCAATTTTCGGCAAAACATTAATATTCACACGTTCGTGCTAAGGACATAAATTGCCTTTCAACAGTCATTCAGTCAGCAAGGGAGCGCAAAAAATGCCCCTCGGCCATGGGCATTGTGCAGACAGCTTGCCAGGCGCTTGCTTGATGCGGTGGTGGCGGAGCAAACCAAAGTCGAAACCGAACCAAAACAAAACCACAGCTAAAATGCCTATGAAGAGCGTTTAGTGTGAGCATGAAATCCACAAGACCTTTAATGAGCGCGGCATGTTTCGGCACGAAATTTATGCAAAGCATGTTGGTAAGTAAATATTTTTGTACACTTGGGTTCGAGGCATATGAGTGTGGGCTGGTTCGGACAGTCAAATTACAGACTACATTCTCGCATTAAAATGTTTATGCTATTAGGTGTATTAAAATAGCTTGTAATGTAATTAAAACAGAGCGTTGGCCAAAAAACTACATTGACTTGAATTTAATTGGTGGGTTTCAAAAACAGCTTTATTGGCTTGAATTTCGTTAGAGTTTTACTGCAGGGAATTCTGTGAAGAAAGGACAAAAACTTCAAATATTTTTATCCTAAGTACTATTATTTTGTAAGATCTAAAGTTGGAACGATAAATTCTAAACCGAATTTTTTAAAGAAAGATCAAATTTTATAGATAAAAGATAAAAAACTCCAGTTTCGCTTTTATAAATATTTTAGGAACTTATGACGATGTATAGTACATATGGTATACCACATATAGGCCAAAGAGACGAAATTCCGCCTTCAGACCGAGTATATATCCGTTCCAATAAAAAGAAATTCATGATTTTTGTAGTAAATTGACGGTTTTATTTAGAATCAGCACCATTTCTTAATTCCCACAGTTTCATCTGTTGGTATTGGAAAGGTAATATCTTAATGGCATTCTCTTAGAAACCCTCGTCCCTACTGGTATAAAAATGGGAAAGTAGATTTCATAGACATCTCTTAAGGTGGATTTTTTACCAGAAAAATCTTTTGCTGTCGACAAGATTAAGCACTAAACACTTAATACTAGGTTCACACTCTACGGATATTGTTAAAAAAATGTCAACCGATCTTCCGGAGTTTCTGGTGACTTGCTATAGATGTGTGTGGCCTGGCGTTGACCTAATAGATCATAATTCCGTTCTTATTGAACAATGCTGGCCACTTCTGGACGATTGCTTACATCCATCGGTCTAATTTTCCATTTAAGTGTTGGAAGTACATGATTCCCTGTCAATCCCAACAAACATATAAGAAAACTTCTTTGACGGGCTTTCCTGGCTTGATCATCGTTTGCGAATACTCGCCGCAATTCAACCATGACCGTCGTTGCTTGTTTCTGTCATATAGTGATCCAGTTTTCATCAGCATTAACAATTTTGTCACGACTCGTAAATAGAAATTCAGTCCAGAACGCAGTGGATTAATATTTGCAGCCGTTGCTGATAGTGTAACAACTCGGACTGACGTAATGAACGACTTGCTGCATTTTACCAGGAGATCTTAAATTTAAAGTGTTCAAAATATAGCTTTTGCAAAAACTGAAGTTACTCTATTCTAAAACCAATATCGCTTCACTTTACGGACTCTTGAATAGTTCCAAGATCAAACGACGTTTTCGAGTAAAATTTTTTTTAGCGATGAGGTCAATTTCTAGCAAACCTTGAAATTTCAAATTTATGAAGCAATGACGAACATTTTATTTACATTGTAGAGTATGGAGCATCTCATATCAAAGAGTGCGGATCTCAGAAACTATCGGTGCTTGATCATTTCATTCTAATGCGACGTATCTAGACAGAAAATTTTGTAGTAAAATGTCTTAAGAATATTCTAAAACTCAATGAAAATGTCCGAATTTAATTATAAAAGCTCCCAAACCCAAAAGTCGTTATGTTCCAAATCTCCGGAAACCATACTTAAAGTATACACGAAAAGATATTTTTACTTGTAGGCGCCTAACGCCCAGTGAGCAAATATTTTCCCACACTCCAACTACCAGTTGTATCTTTCCGTAGCCATTTCAATGAAATTAAGCACATAATAACAATAAAATTATATTGATGCCTGCAGGCTTAAGTGCCGGTTGCCGACTTGGCAAGCTCATTGCACCACATACACGCATACACATTCGGCCATATATAAATACAATTGCTTTAAGTATTTTGTTAGATGTATATATTCATATACATATATGTACAAACAAACATATATATAGATATACATACATACACACATTCATGCATATACCCATGTTTATATTTGCCCCTCATTAATAGGCAGCATTTGGCATTGACTTTTTGCTTTTCTATATTTACTTACTTGTTAAAATACTCTTGTAAGTATTCCTACATATGTACCTTTATGCTTGCCTCAGACTTTCTTTAAGCCACTTAAGTACGTAAATCGCTCGAAACGTGTTTTTTCTCACACCTGCTCATTTAGTTTCCACCTTGTTGTTGTTGTTGCCGTTGTTTGAGCTTATGTTTACTAGGTGGAAATGACTTTTCATTTCATGTTTATATGTATTTGTTGTATTGTTTTGTTTTTGCCTTCGCTTTTTTCCTATTTCCCTGCCAACTAATTGAAAACATTAAGCTTTAATGACGGAACTTTTTGACTTTTATTTAATTTGATGTTTATTTGTTGGTGTATTTGTGTTTGCTTGCACAGTTAGACCTACGCATTCGGCAAACTTTATTTTGAAGGTTAAACGAAGTTTTCGGAACGGTTCGCGGTTTCGAAAAAGGTGTGATTTTCAGGCTGTCTATTTAATTGAATTCAATATGCGCCGACTTTAGGGAAACTTTTGGGAATATAAATACACATAAATATACATATGTACGAGTATAAGAGGTACCGTTAAACTTAACTGTACTGTTGTTAAATCGACCATGTTCAATTTCTTGTGATCATTTTCAGAATAGTAGTGTTAACTAAGTTTCAAATACAGACTTATAAATGGAAAAAAATTTTACTTAATGAAATTGGGCTGTTAAAGTTAACAAAGCGAGTCTGATGGTCAAATTGGCACGTGATCGAAAAAATGTCCATATATGTGAGGATATTATATTTAATAACTCGTGTGGCTCTACTTTTGCAGTCCAGTAATGTGAAACACACTTTTCCAATTCTGAACTTGTAGCAATCAGTGACTTCCAGAAGTACTTAACACCACAAATTTTTTAATGTATTGTCAATAAACCCATTGAAAGCTCTTAAAGCGTGCCGTTAGCCGTAAGTTTTGGTAAGATGAGAATGCTATCTTGTACTATAATTGGTATACTTCTCTAATCTAATTCGCTGTACTATTTTTACAAGGAAAACGAAATTTTATTTTCCGAAAGATTCAAAGAAATGTATAGGATACATAAGGGCAATTTCAACCAAAGAATGGGAGTATATTTTATCGCGGTCAAAAACTCTTCCTGAGGTCAACTACTTTCGGTCAGGTCAATGACCTTTCTGCCTATATTTATTCTTTAAGAGGTCAATAACCCTTTTGTTTACTAATAACGAGGTCAATGACCCTTCTGTTTACCAATATCGAGGTCAGCAACCCTTTCCGAGAACAATGAAGCTTAGCTAAATCTTTACGTTTAGCGAGGTTAATAACCCATTTTGAGGTCAGTAACCCTTTTGCTTACATATGGCGAGGATAAAAGGCCAATGGCACCTTGGTTTGCCCTTAGTGAGGATATCAACTCATTTTTAGGTCAATAATTCTTTTTTTTTTTTATTAAATACAACAACCACTAAGAACGAAGTCAATGATTTTTCTCAGTTCAATGACCTTTCGTTTACTCTTAGCAATTATTCCAAGTATTTCCTAAGCGATTTTTCAACTTTAGCGAAGCCTTCGGGATGTGATTTTGTTAAGCATCACTGATGATAGATAATAAAGATAATAAAATGATTTTGAGGGTTTCTACATTTGAGGTAAATTTAGAGAAGACCTTCTTATTTACCTAAAATGACTCAACATTGCGGAATATTAAGCTTGAGAACTAACAAAAAACATCTTAGGAAGCATATAAGGCAGTAATTTGTTTGAAGACAAGGCTGAGAATAGTAGTGTTAAGAAAATTAAGGGAGTTCCATAAAAAAATATTTTTCCGATGACATAAATTTTTCACAGTTTTAACTGAATAATTGGACTATTAACTTTTGATGCAATAATAGATGAACAAAACTATTATACCCTGGCGTTTTTATCCTTTTTCATCCTCTAAAATACATTTTACCCTCAAAAATATTTCAAACGCTAATAAACATATTGAGCTAATTCAAGTTTCTATATACGAAACCGCGAATAATAATAACATTAATTATTAAATATTTAACAGTTTCCTACACTACTAGCGTCTTAATCCAAACTAATCTTGATAGCGAGTTCAAAGTGTCAAAATCATATAAAACGTTAACCACTAAAGGCAATAAACAATAGACAAATTGAATCCATAGTCCTAGAGGAGTACATACACAAATAAATGTGACACTAAAAGGAATATATACATATATATATACAGTAGTCGATATGATGAAGCGGTACAAGGCCACAGACTTCGGTTAGTGGTTTGCACATACACATACATTCACAAAATGCGCTTTCAGTGGAGGTGGTCTTCGTATGGTGTGTTTCTGCAGTCTATTTGCTTTAGAATAATATTTAATCACTAAATGGACTCTTCTCGACCAAACTGAAGATGGTAGCTTATTGGCTTTCATTAGAGTTGTGTTGGGGTTTTCAAGTTACTTTTGATTACGAAGTTTCTACTCAAATCGGTAAATATAACTTCGATTTAATTTAAGGTTAATATCTAGATGCTAAATAGTATTAACTATTAGTGTTAAATTTTGCGGTAAAAGATTATTTATCAGAATATATTGTCCATCAACAAATCGGTTTTTGAATATACCAAAAAACTAGAAGCTCATGGAGAATAGAGAATTTTATAAAGAAAATCCAAGTAGACGTATTTTTTTCGATTGCCTTTTTTTGACAAATAACGGGTGAGACGAGTCAAGGAGTCATGTTATTTTTGTTTTTTATTTCATCGTGGAGAGACTTTCGCCTGAAAAACGTTTACAAAACTTTTTTTCGAAAATTCATATTCTATAAAGAATATGTTTCGGGTGCTTCGATCAACTTATGATCAACATAATCGGCCTACTGAGCGTATTATTCGCAACAACATCGTCCACCTTGAGACCCAATATTCATTATTGGATAATATTCGACTGAATAGACCACGTTTGGTATGCAGTAAAGAAAATATAGCAGTCGCAGCTGAAAAAGTAAGTACACCAAACCGCATGCCGCCGATTCGCATTTCGATTGGTAGATCAAACTGGCGTAAAGAATTGAAAGCGTACAAAATACAACTAATGCAAGAACTGAAGTCGCTCGACCTTTCCTAGCGACAAAGCTTAACTCTATTTGCTCTTTAAAAGTTCCACGAAGATTCGACGTTTTCGAGCCAATTTTTGTTCAACGATGAGGGCCATTTTTGGCTTAATGGGTATGTACACAAGCAAACTAGCCGAATTTGGGACGAAGAGCAACCTGAAGAGATCCAAGAACTGTCATTTTATCCTGAAAAAAATAACCGTTTGGTGTGGTTTGCGGGACGGTGGAATCATAGGTCCATATTTCTTCAAAAATGGCATCGGTTGGATCGTAAACGAGGCGACCATTATCGCGCCTTCATAACCAACTATTTTATGCCTGAATTAAACGCGATCTCGGTGACAATCAGTTTCAACAAGACGACGCCAATTCCCGCTCATCCTATCAATTAATGCATTTATTGCAATACGAAATGCTCGAAAACTGGACTCGGCGGATGGACCATCTGAGACGTCCCCGCGGTCAACATTCGAAAGAGACAATCTTCAAAAAATAAATTCCAAAAAAAGTTCTTTCGAATGATAATATATATTTTCCCCTAAATTTGAAGTTTATGTAATTTTTACTCCTATTCAGGGTACAAAAACTGGTTGGAAATGATTAGTAGAGTATTTTTTTGCCATTTTATTTTTTAGAGATATTTATATATACATTTATACAAACAAAACCTTCAGATTTTAACGAAGAAATTACCAATTGACTTCTTCAAAGCAACATATAGTTTGACGTGAAAATTTATCACAAAAAATTAGTGCTTCTTCCGACATTCAGACAAAATATGTAATAAAAATGAAATATAGATATCCAATAACAAAAAAATGTTCTTTTTATGTAGCAACTCCGAACCAAAATTAGTTTCAATCAGGATTTACCATCGCTAGCTATTATAAAGTATATCGAATGTGATGATCACTTCACTTAATGGTTACAAATTTTGAGCGTATTCTTACCTCCATTTTACTTTTTAATCGTTAGGATTTTTAAGGATTATCTAATTATTTAATGTTCAAAATTATATAAAATTTCTTGCTGTGGTCCCACTTTACTTACTTTAACTGATTCTTCAATGTTGCAATTCATTTCCTTCGTACCTTCTTACCTGGAGACTCTACTTCATATAGTTCTAATTAAAACCTTAATTAAAATTCGCAACTTACCTGATTAGATTTATGTGCATTTAATTATGTTTAATGAAATTTAATTTACTCAAATTTAATATAACTAATTTTGTTTCGCAAACAATTCGTTTGTATATAAATTGTTGAAAACATACGTTCACCTAAACTGCAGCTGTAGAACATTCAACACAACTACAACATGCATGCTCATACAGACACATACACTCACATACAAACTAACCAACAGACTTATTTATGTATGCATTGCAAGTTTACCTGTCTGTCTCAGCTGTGTGCAATTGACTTCCACTAGCATTAATTCATCTGTCTGTCTGTCTGTTTGTTCGACCGACTGTCTGCTTTTGACTGAAGCGCCCTCAATTGAGAGTTACAAATGTAAATAGTTGCCATTCACACATATTTACACATTTCCACACACATACATACATATGTATATACATACCTGAATATACATATACACATGTAAATGCAAACATGTATAATTTGTGTGTGTGAGTGTGTGCGCTTTTGTTTAAGATAGTTTTCATTGTTACTGACCGAATGTCTAGCCGCCAACCACACGGTCAGCAGCAGCAGCATTTGTTTGCAACATTGTTTCACTCTGGTAAACTTGGCGCATTTTATATTTACACATACATTTGGTATTCTCTGGTGGTTGTGAAGAAACGGCCGCAACGAATCATACTGAATAAATAAATAATATAACAGGTGCAGAAATTCATTTTTACTTTTGTACAGATGTCGATCTGGATGTTTGTATGTGTGTGCGTGTGTGTTAAATATTTCATTTACGTAAGTTGAACATATGTCAAAATGGTACCCTGTAGAATTGGGTTTAACAACTATAGTTAAATTTTTGTTTAATATGGACAGCTAAATGGAAGGTCTGCTGTGAGTGTTTCGTTCGTGTGCCATGGCGTATACGCAACATTTTATGAGTGAAAGTAAAAGCTGGGAATTTTAATCTCTTGAATATATAATATCTTCAATAACTCTTTTCTAGTGGATCTGGGCATTATAAATTTATATATTTAATCTGATACCCTACACAAATACAAAATATTCCTTGCCAGGATTCGATTTTGTTCGGTCAGTTTTTATGGCAGCTATATGCTATAGTGGTTCAATATCGGCGGTTTTGACGAATAAGCAGCTTTTTGAAGAGAAAAGTATGTATGCAAAATTCCAGTTCGATATCTCAAAAATTGAGAGACTAGTTCACGTATTTGCAGAATATCGCTAAACCGACTAAGCTCGTCACGCTTTCATACATATATTTATAAAGTCTCAGATGTTTATTGTTGGACTTTAAAATGAAACGAAATAAATCGGTAAAAGCATATCACTGTAAACCCAGCCTCCACATTTATAAAAACAATATTTTTTTTCCAAACCGCACTCAATTCAGTTAACAATGAACCGCAACTAATCGCTGTGACCAACAGAAAAAACACCAAAATTCAATCTCACTGTCTCGCCAATATGGGTAGGTGTCTGTCGCGCTATTTGCATATACACTGGCTGTAGGTGTAAGTGCCCACAAGTTTATCGGTCACTTCGCTGTCTAGCCTAAGCCTACAATTGTCTTTCGCTAGCCAAAAATTTAACTAAAAAGTCTAGGTGGCATAGCAAAAACTACTTGTCAACCCAACTCAATTTAGCATTTTTGTAGCTCGCTAGCATTCTCCAACAGCAATTGTCTGCAAAAGTGCGAAAGACTGCGAGTTATAGCTTTTAAACTGCCAACAAGTGAAAAGGGTATGTTGGCATTTTAAGCCAAAGTTTTTCGTATAGATTTTTTATTTCAATTTTACTTTTTTTACTTGTGGTATAATAAAATGAAAAGTTAGTCGCACTGCCGAATACCTACACATACACTCACACACACAAATATGCAAATTCATAAGTAAATTTCAATGTCTAACCAACTTGTTATTCGTTCAAATAGAACTGTCGAGTCTACACTGTGGACACTTTTATTTTTAAATGCCGCCAGTGTGGGCGAAAAAGCCAACACAACTACCGAACAACTCAATTATGGAGTAGCAGACATAAATATAGTACTTGGCTGGCCACCGCGCTTACCATGTGTCAGCAAATGCTCGCGGCAAATGTTCGTATTTTATTTAAATCAATTTAAAAGCCAGTTTGTAAAAATAAAAGTTATATTTGTTTGTTAAGAAAATATATGAAAGTATGACAAGTTGATAAAGTTGATTTATTTGGTCGCATTTATAACAGTTATTTTATAATTTTCTTTTAACATTTTTGAAAAAGATTTTTATTCAATAACATTAATTGCTATTTAAATAGGTGAGACTCTTCAGAACATGTAGTCAATAATATCGAAAAATTTAATTTAAATTTTTATGCTCTCGTGATGTGTTTTACTTTGACAAATTTTTGTATAATAAAGGCTGTTCGTAACGATTCTAAAATGAGCACGATAAATTTAGGTATTCTACTCCCTCTGCTTTCACCAGCGAGTACTACATGAAACACCTTCAAAGTAGAAGTGAAGAGACATTCGAACGGCGTGACCAAACCAGCTTAGTCGCTATCGCTGAACAATGTCAATGTTAATGTCATAACTCATATAGCTCAACGTTCCTCACCTGCGTTATTCTTCTTTGCTAATGGTTCAAATAATCAAAATCTTCCGCAAAAACTTGCTCTCGAAAACTACTAGCATCATTTCATCAGATGTAGATATGGTCTACGCTTTCGCATCATAGGACGGAGAGGCATTATTTTTCAATTGTCTACTCAGAATTATTTTCATTGCCTAGTCAGAATCGGCATTGGATTACAAGGCTGACTTGTTGTTGTTGGAGTGCGCATATTGAGAAAAATTTGGTCTTGTCCTTCTTCACCACCATACTCATTCCCTTGGCTTCTTTTTTAAGCTTAGAGGAAACAGAAATAACTGTGCGGTTATTAGAACCAATAATACTCGTATGAACATTAGCGGCATACGACAGAAATTTCACACCTTTGCAAAGTATTGTATCTCGTCTATCAAACTTTGCGATTCTTATGGGTTTAATGATCGTCCGTAGCCATACTTAGACGTTTCAACAGTCGCGATAGACAAACTTAATCTTTCAGCAATCTCTCGAATTATTATTCGACAATTTGCATCTACCAACAGCTTTATTTATCAAAATTGCCGGAACGAAATTTTCCAAACCAATTTCGATAGTAAGCCAGTAAAATATAGTATGTCAAAAATTCTGTTTTCGAAATTACATATCCTATAGAGCATCAGAGCAGCATTTTTTTATTGAGGTACCTCACATACAATCACCAATCTTGCGGAGTAAAGTCATCCAGATGTTCGAAAATCCTGATACTAGTTATATGGGGGCTAGGCCAAGTATTCGCCCGATTTTATCCATTTGAAGCACAAGGATATACTGTTGTGAGTAAAGTACGCTCTCTCATTTTCATTGAGAAACTCGCATATTGGCCGACATATGCTTTATACCGCACCCGGAAGTTCGAAAATCTTTATATTAGGTATATAAGGGGTCAGGGAAGTACTAATCGATTCAATCCACTTTTAATACACAAAAATACTATCGTCAGGAAAGAATTTTCTTTGAATTTCAATCGTATATACCACAAATTGACCGATATTTTCGGTCAAAAGTCAATTATATATACATTTCCGGTATTTGGGAGCTTGGCTGGATTTTGGAATTTTTGGGTCATAAGGAGGCATACTTTAAAGGAACTATTAGTGCAAATTTTTATCTCGTTATATTATGAATAGCTTCCTGCTTTGTGTGCTTTAAAGTGAAAGAACAAAGTGTAGTTTAATATTATCGTATATGAGATGTAGGCGTGGTTGTAGTCCGATTTCACTTATTTTCGCGCTGTGAGAAAGGAATGGATATGTGATTATATCTAAATGTGGGTGGTAACAATTTGTTTATCAAGGTATCAAAATTTAAGAATATTTGTTACAAACAATCAGCTTTTCGAAAATATGTGTAATGATAGAGAGGTTAAGTATGAAGCTGGCTGCAAAAAATATTATAAGATGAGCTATTGTTAACAAATGATATTACTTAAGGAACTTATTGCTTTAAGTCCTGTTTTATGCCCAAATATATCTACGACTTTCCTCTAAAAGCTGCCGCAAATTTTTGCATTCATTTTCAACATACTCGTATACCTGCCAATATTCATAAAAATATTTTTTATTAAAACCATACATATTGCTACATTCTTTGCATGCCACATTCCATTTATAGTTTAAGCTCATTCCCGCGCGATTTTTTATGACTATTTATTATTATGTTGTAACTCACTGCGCGCCCTCTTAAATGCGCAAGTTTGGTGATGAACGAGAGTTTGCATAGTCGCAATTCAGCCTCTCACTTTAACTTTTTGGTTCTCACCTACATTGAATGCTTGAAATTTTATTTTGTTTTATCTTATTGCTTCGTGCACATCAAAATATTTACGATTTTATAAATGCGCCGAAAGAGTTAACCCTTAATGAATACAAGCGCTTTTTTGACTGCAAGTGAAAAAGTACTGGAAGTAAGGTTATGTTTTGTTATGGAATATATGTGTGTTATGAAACTATAAAATTTTTTCAACAATTTAAATTCTCAATGTTATAAAATTATTTAGAGATCATTGGTTGCTCTGAGGGCCTCTTTGATTTGCTCCTACCCTTTGGAAGTGTGCATCATATATCAGAAATGATCAGTGGACTTTCGAATCTAAATTTCTCGTGCTGACAGATAACTAGAGACTACCTTGCATGCAATAAAAATTTTCAAAAGTATTCGAGTTTTCAACAAAAGTTTAAAGTTACCCGATCTATCTCACCTTGCCGTTCCATTAGCGGGTTAACAATTTCATGCCCCTTTGCATTTGCACATTCGGCCGGTCGAGAGCCTACAACAGCCGTCAGTCTGACAATCAAGTGCTACCGTTGAACTGCACAGTTGAACCGCGCCACTTCCACCAACTTGCGTATGCATGAAAAAGTGAAATAAATAAATACGAAAAACCGGCTTTATACACGTGAAAGTGCAGCATGCAAACACAATTGCACTTTTATATTTGTACAATATGAATGCTGGTGTATTATTTAACTTTTTACTTGCAACGTATGTATTTTTTTACTAAGGACATAAGTGCTGCTGCACAAAAACAAAATAAACTCACGTGTAAGCCCTTTGCTATATGCGCGTAAAAATATTGTGGAATATCAGTTTTTCAATGTGAGTGGGAGGCTTGAAAATATATGTAAAAAAATTGATGGTTCTTAAAACAGAGGATTGGGACTTTAAGTGTTTTAAATATTTGTAACAAAAGTATATACATTTTACTTTTTCAACCTCTCTTAATTATACTTTCGAGCCTCAACATCTCTTAATTTTCGCAACCAATCTAATTTGGGCGCTCAAAAATATCTGATTATGCCGTCGGTTATTTAATTCATGTGTGCGTATGTAAACAAATACTGTCTGACGAGTAATAATTACATACGAAAATGCATGCATATGAATATCGCCCTTTCTGCGCGATAAAAGTCAATGTCAACAGCCGCTACTTAACCGACTTTTGTCAACATCATAATATTAATATTGTATTATTTACGCAAACAATGCTATGTTTACATTCATGTATGTATGTATATATGTATATGAGTATGTTTGCTTACACTTACACATCTACAAATATCCTTGACTCTTGTGGCAGTAAACAATCTGAATATCGCCCTCAGCCATGCAGCTGAGCAGTCTCATTGCCGGCTTTATTGGTGTTTATTTGTCTCATAATAGCATACTTTTTGGCGCTTTTTTATTTGAAAAATGTGCTTACATATTATTCATCCTATTTTCTGTCGTATATTGTATAAACAGAAGAGGGTTTACTCTCGTAATGCGGCTTAATTGAGATGTAATATTTTTTTCTGGTGGGCTTGAAACTAACTGATATAAGGATTTTCCTCAATTCGGTGACCTTATTGCATTCACGTGCAATTCGATTAGGGAAGCTGAGGTTTTGGTATAAATAGACCTGTTTATTCCTCCATTTTTGGTCCAACAATGAAACATGGTTTATATCTTTTTTAAATAGTACCCGCTGTCGAATTTCTTCTTCTTATTTTCTGCTTGATGCAAAAAGCTTGGATCGTCGGATTAAACCTCGTACTATATATTAGGTTGTCAAAAGAGTCTTGCGGTATTTTCGCTAGTTGGTGCTGAAAGCTCATTTCACGCGCTAACACGTGTTTGATTGATTGTCGTTTCTTTTAAGTCGTTCGTGAGTTATAGCGTCGCAAACATGGATCAAAATAAAGAGAAAATACGGCATATTTTACAGTACTACTACGATAAAGGCAAAAATGCATCTCAATCCGCCAATAAAATTTGTGCAGTTTATGGACCCGATACAGTTTCCATTTTCACCGCACAACGATGGTTTGAAGGTTTTCATTCTGGTGTAGAGGTGGTCGAAGATGCGCCACACTCCGGAAGGCCTGTCGTCGAAAATTGCGATAAAATCGCTGAATTTGTCGAAAGAGACCGGCATAGTATCATCTGTATCATTTGTCAATAGCTGGGCATGAGTCATCAAACAGTTATAAACCATTTCAATAAACTCAATAAATATCTGGCTCACAGTGCCTTCGTTGGTTATTGCTTAGATAACCATGCTTTATTATATCACTAATTTGGCTCCACTCGGCAATTCTAGCTTTATTTTGCTCGATCTTAGCTTGATCTTAAGCATGAATTATATTGACCTCACGTGACCCCTGGATTTTTATTTTGTTTAGGGTGTAAGTTTGAAAATATTGCTAGCCTTATGAAATTTCTGTACATTCTTGCACTGATGTCTCCACCCTTTCTTCTTGGAGTTTCCAATAAATTAGTTAAATTTTCCACCCTAGCAAAGATTGCATGGTTGCCAATTTTCGCCTCATGCAATATTGTAAAATATTTGCTCTTTCAGGCGGGTAAATTGACCACGTTATCTCAATGTCTCTAATAAGATACAAAGAAATACACAACATTTAGTTTTGAACAACTTTTTGTTTTACAATTTATAGGTTTGACACTCAAAGAGTCGGTTGTTATTACATTAAGTGATTATATTACCAATTCATGCCTTTGAATTGCACCATGATCGACTTGCTTTATCTTACCCAACACTTGATATCTTTTGTGGAATCTAAAGTGACCAAATCCTTATTCTGATAAAGGGACCCTTAACTGATTTTCAACGTACTAATAATTAGCATGCCGCTTGTCTAACTAGTTGTGACAGGATAATCTTTTTGAAGCTACTAAAATATTAATGAGTAATCTTTCGTAAACTTTCAGAAGCATTTGACTAAGGCTAGATAAAAAGAGAAACTTGATAGATAAATTCATCGCGAATAGTTATTGGGGATGCCAATAGCAGGCGATAATGATCGTGGTTAAATTGCGCAACGCTGACGCAACCTAGGATTGACGATCAGGAAGGTTTTACTATGTGTTTGGTGTTGATGACAGGGAACCATAAATCATAAACTGCTCTTTTACCGCCAAACTCTTCATTCAGACTTTTATTGTCAACAAATGGACTTCTTCTTTCCGTCGCTTAATATTTGTCAGCCTTGGCCTATAAGAAAGGAACTATATTCCATCATGAGATCGGAGTTATATTCCATTATAAGATCGTCACGTAGATCATTAGTAACTTGTCTGAAGGTTCACTATATAATCTGAACCCTGGTATCAAATAATCACTATCTATTCCAGTCTATGGTAACTGATTTTGCTGGTGAAAAAACTGTCTCAAGAGAAGCTTGTGATCAAGTTGGGTTTATATAGTATGTGGGTGGGATTATGAAAATACCTTCAATATGGCAACACGTTATCGGCCATTTAGCATATATTTTAACTAAATGGGATCCTTTTAACTATACTAAGTAAACATTTCAGATTATCTCATTATATTCTGGAATAGATATAATTTTATTAAGATTTTTTGATTGACCATACAAACCTTTTTTTAATATATCTAACTTACATACATATCTACTTTGTATGAGAGCAATAAAGCACAAGCTCTCTCAATTCAGTGGTGCAAACCTCACTGATATGATTCTTCGCAGCAGGGTGTCCACACAAATCTTAATTAATTGAAAATCATATTTAAATATGGCTTTGGCTTGTCAAATAAAGCTGCCGCGACTACGCACTAAGCTTTTTCATTAAACGCACGCAAAGCCATGCAAGTGTCTGCTACCACAATTACTACACAAACAAGTATATCTGCACATTATGACTGAAATACATACTTTTATGTGGTTATATAAACGCTGTGTATATGAGTTTTATATTGTGAGTGTGGACTGGCAATATTCATAACTAATGTTAATGCTTGCCTAATTCCACACTTTATTTTATATAAAAATCTTGTATATATAAAAGTCGCCGTTTTTTTGTAGGTTAGGCACTTTTTCTCATAAATTGTCTTCTTAATTTGCTTTGTATTGGCGAGTATGATGGCAGACTTTATGTTGCACTTGTAGCAAAATGTTTCAGTGAGCTTGGCTTAAATTTTATAACATGATTGGAGCTTAAGCTTGTACTGTGTTCTCATTTCTCAATTTAACGATTTTTTTAAGTATATCATCTGATCAAATTTGACCCGGACTAGTAAAAAAAAATTATCAACTAATTTAATAAGCCGTTATTATCTTCTACAAAAAAGCTGCTGAGTCAAGACAAGCATGCAAATGCTAAATCAAATTTTCGGTATATTTTTTATAAGTGGTTCTCTTAGATTTCGGCTCATTTTTTGAGCACCATTGATTGATTATATTGTTGAGTAGTTTCGACGTCATATTCATAATCCACACATTTCCTTACGAGTAATGATGCGTTTGGTGAATGTAGTTTCCTCAGCTTTGTTGTCAAGCCATCTCTTTAGCGACCTCCACTCGTTTTCGTTTTGTTTTCGAAAGATTCAGATTTTTGGCTACATTGGCAACCCTTCATACCCAAAATATTACCAAAACTGTGATACTGATATCCTCTGCTATTTCTTTGATGTTACCAAGTTAGTTTCACTGCTTCAATAATTTTTTATTAAACTATTGTTGTCGTCAGTAACCGAGGTGCATGGACGAATCGCATGAGGTAAGTTTTTGATTATTTCACGATCTCCACCGAGTGCATTGTGATACTCAAATAATTGTGTTCGCCATAAAATAGACTTTTCAGAACATTTCTGAAACATTTTTATCGATTCAGTTGACGTGATTTCATTGGAAATATAATTCAAGGAAACGTGTTGCTCAGTTTCTTCATGGTAAAAATGTTTTTCGTATATACAGATCAAACTTTAAAGCAACTTCAAAACAGGTTATACCAATCTAGGAAATTTTTTACGATTAATTTTGTGCGCGCAGTTTAAATGGGTCAGACCGGGTCAAATTTGATCAGATGACATATTATATTATATTTTTATTCCAAAACTAAGTTTTTTATCACGAGCTTTCACTAAAAATAACAACGTGATCAGTCTGGGCCAAATTTGATCAGATTGTGTATGATATCTTTATTCCAAAACTAAGTTGTTCATTACGGACTTTAACTAAAATCACAACATGACCTCTTTGATATAAAATTCACTCAATAAATAAAAAAAGTTAATTATATATATTGCACTTCATCGTCTAAGCTTCCAAAGAGATTGCGAGAAGCAATTACTCAAGCCTGAGCAACATACACCCGCACCCACACACACGCACACTTTTATTGACAAGTTCTGCTCTGAAAGCAATGATATTGTAGATTAATGCTGAGCAAAACACAGGTAGCACATAGCTTAGTAATACTTCACAAGTAATCAGGAAATTCTATCCTTTATGACAGTGCATATTTCGCTTTCACACAAATACAAAAATAGACAACAAGCACTACGCACACACACTCTCATACTTCCTGCCCGTATATTACTAAACGGAAGTAGAATCTCAAAGTCATCTCAGCTGTAAGTACAACGATACTTGTAGAAATGAGAATTACATTGAAGATAACAAAGCTTTTGTTATTGTTATTGTTTTTGCTTTTTATACTATTTTGGCTTGTAAATAACTTTATGCAGCGGAACTGTACGCTTCAACACTTTCCGTCTAGAATAACAAAAACAATGTTGAGGCTATATCGGCTAAGGTAAAGTAGGTCAAAGTGTATATATATATAGTACATAAATATATATATAAGTAGTTGTGTAATGGATGGGAGAAGTATAAAGGTTGGAAGAAGTGAAATAAATCGGTTGCATTGAGTTACACTGAAGTTTGATTTCAGATAAAACTTGTCGGTTACAGCTTTGGCTGGCGAGAAAGTTCCAACTGTGGCGAGAAAGTTTTGCGAAATGCTAAGCTGTGAGCTTTCGGAGGAATTTAACTAGATTTATACGTAGTGATTTTGTAGAAATATATATATTTCCTTATTTATTTTTAATGATTTTTTAATAAACATTTTTTTATACAAAGTGGCTCTTTGATTGGTTTCGCAGCATATCCACAACTTTTGGTATGATTTTGGTATGATTTTCTGTTGCAAAATACTCTATAAACAATTACTAAGAGTCCATTTTTCTACCTTTGAGTATTAAAAGGTATTTAGAATGTGTAAACAAGAGAGTTTGTCCCTTTTATTATGAGTAGAAGTTGGACACATGCAATCCTCCCAATTTTCTATTATAAAAAACGACGTTTTTTCGAACTAGTGATTAGATTTAGTGTTCCTAATCATTAAACTAACATTCAAAAGTTAGAAAAAATAAGATCTCTTCTACTCTATGCTTCTGCATATTTATGGATATCCCCTCGTACGCAGATGGCGGTAGAGCACATGTAGACTGCTTCGCTTAGTCGTTTGTGCAGTTAGATAAAATCTCCAGAATGCAAGTAGCCAGTGGAGCTCCTTCCCATTTAATTTCTACAATTAGTGAGACAGTAGCTCCGCAGTAATTTTTACTGTGGATTTAGCAAATATATGAGCTTAGTTCTCTATCAACTGTTCCGATACTTACCGACTACTATCGATCATCATATTTTGACTAGCCACCTTCACGCTTGCCTTTAGGCCAATTTCGTTGGTATTCTCCATACAGTTCCTCAAACCCCTTTGACATCCAGCAAACTGCCTGTGGCGAGTTCAGTTGTTTGGAATGCTTGCCCTAACACAGCTGTGTCTCTCAGAGTCACTCAACCGGTGTTGAATTGGACGCTATGATATTGAAACTTGATATTTTTAGCTAATACAAACTACTATTCTTCGATACACCTACAGTCAGCCGGTTTTCTGATCTTAATTATAGGGATTTTTTGATGTGTGATTTTCCATGAGCTTTTACTTTTTCGGAGTTGGTCTGTTAGACAGCTCTTCCTAGATGTAAGAGTAATTTGGTTTGTCATTTCATCCTAAACAGACCACACAATCATCAATAAGCTTTCTTTCAGCAGTGAAACTCACTCATGGTTGAATGCGTGCGTTGATAAGCAGAATTGTTGCATTTGGAATGAAGTATTCAAAAAGCCATATTTGAGAGTCATCCGTAAAGATCAATGTTTGTTCAGGTGGGAATCATTGGTTCATATTTCTTCAAAAAAAAAACAGGATGTCGCAACATGCCTTAAGGTCTAAGACAACAGTCAATTCATCGAAGAAAACATTTGGAGATGGCATTATCTTGCATCGTGGGTCTGTTGCAGTGGCTTCTCAGATCTTGCGACCGCTGGCCAATGAATTGTGAGTTTTTGAGAAGTCGCTTGTTCAAGCGCTTTATTTGCTGGCATAAAGCCCCAATTGCTGCAAGAAGGTGGTCGTAAATTGAAGCTCTCGAGTCAACTGCCGGAGTTCCGTTACAAAACTCATTGTTAAATCATAATGACAAACCCTTACCTTTATAAAAAAAATAATAATTTTTGACCATACCATTGACGTTAAATTATATGTCCAATAAAACATCCTTTATGCTTTTAAGATGCAACAAATCGAAACATAATCGGAGTAACATAAATAAGTTGTCTCAGAGACTCCCCCTCCTATCTCATAATATACTTAAGACTATTACTAATATAGTGTGCTTATAATAAGCAATAGAAATACATTTAATCGATTTCAAATTGCTTAAAGATTCATAGGACATCATGGACGCCACTTGCAACACAATAGCGCTTACGATCACATTTGTCGTGCCCTTGCTTCACCGCTTGCAAATAATGCTTGCCTCAAATGTGTAGTCACACACATACTAATAAATAAATGTGCACACAAAAGTGCGCCATTGTGTTGCAATTGCTCGACGAGCATATTGAGGCCGCCATGCCACAATGATTCACTGCCTGCTGACGATGTGTTTAGAAGCAAGTTTGCAAAATATGCTCCGCAGCAAGTCAAGGGAGCATTACCTACGGCAATAAAACAGCACACTAAGGTAAATGTTGCAACATACTTACTCCCGCTGCCAGTGCAATACAAATATTTACAAATACAAACACATTTACCCACAGCAACCGGGAGCTTGCCATTTGCCACACATGTGACTCGCCCATATTGGCCTTTCGTAAGGACCTTCGGCAGCATGCTTCCGCCACAAGTGTGCATAAACGCTGGGACTCTGGCGAAATATATTCCATTTTTATTGTGTACCTGCAAACTGAGGTGTTGGCTTTTATTTTGGCATCCAAATGCTTACCTATTTACTGTTACGAGTTGTTGCATTTGGCTAAAGGAGAATTATCAAAAATTTTGCTGACCTTTGTTGTTGGCAACAATGACAAGGCTCCGTAGTGTCATATGCTTTTAGGTGCTTATACTGTATGCTAATACTAAATGGGTTTCAGCTTCAATATTACAAGTAAGTATAAGCATTTGGGACTGACATGTGCCGGCTGTCGACCAGTGTCCACCTTTCATATTGTCCTCCGAGCTTATAGCTATGATTATTTGCTGATGCAACAATTTTATAATTTTCCATATTAAACTGCAGTAGTTTGCATGCAGATTTTTCTAACCTACCGTAATGACGCACTTACAAGGAAATATTGCAATTTTACTAGGGTCCAATAATTTTTTTTTTGATGCTATGGAAGTTAATATTACATTATCTATTCAGCATTGATATATAATTTGTTATAAAATTGGCACAAGGCGAAAAAAGCAGCGCCTTTTGAACGCATCAACCACTACTTCAGATATCTAAAAGCGTTAATCTCTCAGAAACACTCGTACAGTCATCCGATCTTTGCCTTCGGTGGCTTACGCATAAATACACTATCACGATGTCATAGACGTATTTTGAAGCACCGATATCCTATTTTGTTAAGGTTTCTCTCGACCAATCGACACGAATTGTTTTTGAACAAAACAATCCACAAATTGTGCGTGATCCAAGGTGAACAAATTTTTTTACAATCAAATGTCCTCGCAATATTGAATATGTGCTAGTACCACTAATGCGCATAGTAGTCCCAATCTCACGATAGGTCATATGACGATCTTGCAATATTAGTTTGTGCACAGCATCAATAGTTTCCAAAACAATAACTGATTCTGGTTGACCTTCCCGAAATTCGTCTTGGAATGATTTACGACCTCGATTGAATTTATCATACAATCCATAAACGCTGAACCTTGATGGAGTTTCATTGCAAAAAATATAATTAAGTTCATCAATGCACTCTTTATGAGTTAATTCAAGTCATTTTGTTCGCGTTTTAATTTCTTTTTTGGTCGAGAAGAATATTTTAAGTTACTGTAAACAACACAGAACTCATATAGTACGTCAAAACGTTCTGCTGAGTATTCATATCATCATAAATGTCAAACTATATGATAAAGTGGTGAGTAAGCAATACTAGTGTTGCCAAATCTCGAAATGTAAAAGGTACTGATTAAGACAAAAATATTTTGACTCCAAAGTAGAACGTCCTGGACTCAAATTTAACTAAACTAAAGATTTTCTGGCGACTTTTTAGTAATAGTACAATTTAGTCTATACTTATATATACCATTAAATCAGAACCTACTCGGTCTAGTCCATTCAGACAACGCACACGGCCCACATCGATAAAAAAGTACTCCTTGTTTGGTAAAACCTTTATGTTCGTGTGAAGTTTAATCTTCATATCATCTTCATACCACGAACACAAGTATTTAAGTGCCAAAAGCGTTCAGTGGAGATCATAGAGTCAACGAAAACTTGTCGCATCGGAAAAGTTAAAAAAACTGTATGTGGAATCACTGTATTGGCCTCTGAGAGTTGATAGCGAATCTCAGCATCGTTTTCCCAGATGAGTCAGGTCTTTCGAGTCTAGCATAGACACGCTTCATAATACCCAAAACATTACCTAAATTTGTGTTCAGTGAGTATCATTACTGGTGACGATACGTGGGTATATGAATATAACGTCGAAACTGTCAAATACCCTAGCGAATGGCGCTCCAATACGGAACCGAAATCGAAAAAGACAAGTTTCTTTGAAGGCACTGAAGAATTGAGCATATTCACTTGATAATGTGGTTTTGTTTAAGTTAGTTCGGGTCAATTTTGATCGGGTAGTATGTAGTGCTTTTCCGGTTAAATATTACTTCAGAGAGATTTTGATTGAAAAAATTACCATTTTCAGCGATAGATTGACTTTGAAGAGCCGGTCCAAAAAATACACAAAATATATTTTGCATTTTTAAGTTTTTGTGACGTTATATTTTATTAGAGAAAATTCGGTTTTATGGAGGATTTATGGAAAATCAGCCTAATTATTCGTTGAAAATCCATACTTTTTCATTTTTACTGAGAAATTTCATAGAGTTTGATGAAACCCACAGATCATCATCTTGTTTTAAGCTGCAATTAACGCCAAATTGTCAGTTGAGATTTCCAAAAATATATGTAGTCTGCTGTTAAGCACTTGAAAAAGCCAAATTTATATGCCGTCTGAAGAACAAAAAAAGTTAAAGATTCGTCTAAACTTTGCCAGTAATAATATTTTTGTAAAACCAATGCAAAAACTGTTACAAACTGATGGTTAGCTTACCTATGGTAAATTGTTAACATAAAACTCTGTTGAGAACATCCCTAGATTGACATTGGTAAAAATCCGCCATAAAATATTATTTATACTATTTCTAATGTTTATACGGGTAAATTTTGTCATAGGTAACTCCTAAATTAGTTTAGTTGGATATAAGTTCATGGAACATTAATATGAACCCTAGTAAAAAGCGCAGTTTACTAACCAGACATACACTCATACCTGCCTGTTCCAAAAATCCAAAAGCAAAATACCACAATATGACTATGCTCAGATACTTTGGCGAATATGGCTATTGGAATTGGCAAACATTTGTTGGAAATTTAAAACATCTGCAGCAAAACAGCAAATCATATAATAACAATTTTGCTGACGTAAATATTTACAAGCTCCTGCGGCATTAAGGTGTGGTATGCCACGAACATTTCTCCACCTCCCGAAAAAAATAAGCAAAAGAGTAAAGATCAAATGTTAAATATGCCCATTTATGTGATTATACACACAAATATATAGAAAATCAGATTTTGTTTTGCTTTGTAAAAATACCACAAAAGACAACCTGTCGTTTATCCTCTTTAGCGCAGAAAAAACGACTTTAATTCCAATCGATTGGTAACGTTATTGCTGTAAACCTACTTAGCATGCATGAATGCAAACACATTGCGGCCCCGCACCTCACAACTCCCGCCGACGTATGCCCGTTTGCATATCGACCATTTGGCGAAGATGCTGCCACGTCGTTTTGCTATTATTTTCAGCTCTATTTGATGCTCATTGCTTTTGTTTATTTTATTTCGTTGCCATTATTCGCTTCTTCCAAAATATCAAATCTCTTTTACTCGACCAGGCTGGCATTACGAGCATTACCGCATCTTTACGGCGAGCAGCCAAATCAACCGTTGCATTATTTACATTTTAATACAAAACACACTCAAATATATATATACATATATGTATATTTGTGTATGTATGTACAACTGTAAATGTGTTCCAGTAGAATCTACCTGCTTTACTTTGTCATTACTCAGCACATTCTATCGCCGCATTGTTCGAATGTGTCGGCATTATGCTTTTGCCTATAAAAATTGACGCAGTGCCAACATTTCGGTTTTATGACTCGACACTTTACCATAAAAAAGTGCTGCTGAGAAAATCACACAATATCCAACGGTAAATGTTATTCGATTTAGATTATAAAGACACAATCGGTGTTCGTTGATTTGCTCGCCTTTTGTGTAAACATTTTTTTCGATTGATGAAAGAAATAAGTTTTTTTTTGATATGGTGACCATGCAAGAGTTGGTTAGAGTAAGGCGAGGATTCTGTGCATCTATGACATACTTTTGAAATAACCCCAAAACATTGATCTCGATCACTGGAAGTTTTATATCGATTTATAGAACGTAAATGCCCAAAAGTCATTAGGGTCTCTGTAGGCAACTCGAACTCCAATCAGAAGCTGCTGATAAAAGAGTTCGCTAGGCTCCTCCACTATCAAACTATATAGATCATCCTGAGGAGTCTTCAAGAGTCGTAATTTTTAGCTCGGAGTTCGGTCAATATTCTTTCATGTTTTTCATTTATTTTTTGTTTTTATAGTTTATCGAAGCAGTGGACTATCTTAAAAACAGCTTCTGTTATAGTTCGGAAGTGTGGAGTTTCTTCAGCTGCGGCATATTAGCTTTAAGTGAGAGAATTGAGTTAAGGAATTTGCTATTTTTTGTAATTGGTAGCATGCAGGGTTGGGTTGCTATATGATTTGCCCTTCAGAGACATCAAGTAGAATCTTATTATCCACTATTCTCTTATTTTTGGCATCCATACTTCTTTCTCTACGGGCTACTGGCTTTGAACAAAATCAATAGTCATTAATCTGCAGGCTGGTCAATTATCTTTTAATGCTTGTAGCTTCTTCACTTGAACCACACAAACTTCAATCAAGAGAACGGAGCCATTAAGTTCGCAATTCTTCTTAACTGATGACATGCGGAGTTCGCTATGTAGGCAGTGTTCCCGTAAGTCAAGGGGAATCTTGTTATAGTCCATAACTTTGCATACCTCAAGTTTCTTCATCTGCGGACTACTAGCTTCATGAGAGTTTGAAAGGCTTCCTGTCTGGTATGGAGTACAAGTAGTATACTGTTGTTGTAGTGTTCTGTTTTATCTGCTGACCTTCTTGGTCTTGAGCATTTGCTAATTCCAGTTTGTTCTAGCCAAGTTCTTTTGTTTATACTTTGCGGAACTTCTCTGCACAGATTTTTTGTAGAGTTTTGTATCGTCCCATATACTCTTTGCTTTGACTGACCTTATATCAAAAGACAGCTATCTTGTGAGATAAAAACTCCAGAAAATTATGAAAAGTAATTTTTACCAGAACCTAAAGCAGGGTCAGACTTATTTTAGAAAACATCAAGGCTGAAGGCTGCTCATTAGGTTTTTATACAGATGGCTCAAGATAGAGTACGGAGTTAGTGCGGGGATTTACCGTCCTGAGGTAAGCATAAGCAGCTTTTTATGTTGTAAAAGCAAGAGAGGTCTTTGCAACAGGCAAAGCCATGAAGTTCGCTCCTAATGCATTAGTTCGTAACTCCAGAGTCGAAATTTACGAATACAACCAAGCAGCAATTAAGGCAGTAACCTCGTAGCGTATTATTTCTCATATATGGATTTTATTCGGACCATTTGTACATTATTGGGCATACTTTTGACAATTTAGGGTATTCATATGGTATCACCAAGGCTGGTCAATGAGTAGCTAATAAGTCTACCAGATTAACAGAACTTAACCTTCCAAGAATAACAGTTAGCTTCCATATTCATGGACTTCAACTTTTCTCCGCAACTATTGTTCGTTTCCAGTAGTTCGTGAAGTTTTCGCTGATCTTCTAGCGTGTTTTCGTCACATGTATACTATAAAACTTATAGTAACCCTAAAGCCCCACATTAACCCCAAAACATAGACGTTTATTAACTACGATTTCGAGTAAGATACTAATAATATCAAAGCTGTGCTTACGTAATTTGTTCTTGATTCAATAATTTAAAAGATATAAATGCTGAAGTCTGGGGCGTTGTTCATTTTATATCCCGTAATAAATGATTTAATTGCATATTATTTTGACTCTGCTTCTTCTTTTTACATTCAATTTATTTTCAATAATTTTTCCACAATATTTTGATAACCTTTCAACATCTATCCAACCATCGAAATGCCCACAATATTAAAGCGTTGTAGCTGAAGGGCATAAATTAACTGCATCAGCGATTTTTTCGCCATTTTTGAAGCCGACAAATGCCGGCAGTGCGCTTTTTGGTGCGCTGTAAATTTGCACATTTCACAACATGTTGACATGCCCGAATTTATTGGCCAATGGCAGGCATTTAATTACGTTTGGGTTGAGCGAAGTGGAAAACGAGTTGTGATGCCAATAATTTTCAAAAGCGAAATGCCAAAGATCACTCCACACAATGGATAACCAATTTGGAAGGGTCAAACATGTCAGCGAACGATTGACCGCCTAAAAATTTGCAATGGGCGCGTGTACACAATGGCAAGGGTATGAATGCCGGGCAATTTTATTTAAGTACGTATATTGAATTGCTTTAAAGCAAGTAGTGAAAATGAAATAAAATTGTAGTATAGATTTGCTTGGTATTAAGTTGATATAGAGCTGTACTGAGAATGGCTATTAAAAATTTATTTAACGCATGCTGCTTTTAACGCATGTGTAACAATTTTCGGATGTACTAAAATTTTTAGCACTTTAACTTTGTATACTTGCAACGAACACTCTCACTTTAAATGACAATCAACTACATGCTCGTTATTTGCGCGAATTTCTCGAGTACCTGTACATATACCTGCTTTTGAGTACCTACTTAACTGCATTAAATTGTCATACATGCTATTAATTGAGCTTTACAAGCACTTCCACTGCTGTTTAACCATAAATCATGAGTGTACATTAAGTTTAAGTGGAATTTGTGTTTAAATTGTTTTGAAAATTTAATTTGAGAATGTCATGCTTTATACGTATACATATGTGTACGAAAAAATATTTTTGTACCCATAAAAAATTACTTAATCCATATTTAACCGCTCCCTTAAACAAGTGGCAATAATTCACAAATTTTTTTTTTTCAAAAATCATTTCTAAATTTGCTTTGTTGGAGATCAACTTTGCAGCAATCAACAGTGTTAGGCCTTTTTCTTAACATAATTTTTTTTCAGCAGGTGGCAACCCTCCAAGAGACCGTTTTTATTACACCTTTTCATTTCTCTGCTCAGCACGTCTTATTTCAATTCTTTAACCAATTGGTTTTAGCAAAAAAAAAATCTGAACACGTGGCAACCCGGCTCAAACAAAATTTTATTTATGTTTTCTTAACCGCTGTATTTTGATATCTTTATTGTGTACTTAATATATTTATGCCAATTTATTTCATTTTTAATTTATAAACGTGTGGCAACCCTAATTTTTTTTTTTATTTTTTTTTAATAATATGTTCTTAAACACTTGGCAACACTTCACAAAATTTTTTCTACCTACAGAAACCATATATATTTTTGTTTAGTTGGACATCCATTTTGCAGCAATTAATAGTGCTAGGCCTTTTGTTTAACGAAACAGGTGGCAACCCTTCAAGGGACCGTTTTTATTACACCTTTTCATTTCTCTGCTCAGCACGTCTTATTTCATTACTTTAACCAATTGGTTTTAGCAAAAAAAAATTCTGAACATGTGGCAACCCTGAATTTTTTTTTATATATTTAGCAACATGTATGTTTTTTTAAACCTTGTCAGGTTTTAGTTTTTCTTCTTCTTGCCACATATTTAAAAAACATTTTTTTTTGAAGGGTAGACAACTTCAAAATCCTTTCTTTATCAATTTTCATGTTAAGAAGAGATGTAATTATCTAGTAGAGGCTCAAAATACTAATTCCCAGTTGGAATATCAAGCAAGTTACTTATTTACCATAACTGTCTTTTTTTGTTGTGCCTTTTTTATTGTGCATTTTATTATTTCCAAGTAACGAACTAAAAGTTAATAGTAAGCAACCTTCTTAGAAGCGCCTCTTACATACATATGCACACATATTTAGTTACATCTCAAGTGACTGTTGTTAGTGAATATTAGATAGACAAATTCAAGTCTTTATCATAGAAAGAATATAACAACTACAAACGAGTGGACAGTAGCGATAAGCTTCTGAGAAGACAAAAAGCTAATTGATACACGAAAACAGAAAAGCTCAAAGCCTCCAAGCGTATATCATATGTATATTTATACTTATTTTAAGAAAACGCAACAACTACTACACAAAAACGCAAATTTATTTATGCATGGAAATGTTTGGCACTTAGTTTAAGAAATCAAACCCAACAGCTGTTGTTCGCATTTATTTCGTTTCCTTATCGAATCAACTCCCCAGCGATTGCCATATTGTGCTTAAGCATCAGCATCACTCTAGCGGATGTAGCATTTGCTGGTGACATAACGCATTGTATTTATTTATGGCCAGTAGGATACATGACCAATTGAAATATTCTTATCTTAAGTGCAACAGTAACAGCAAACACTGTAAGTGTGCCGTTGCTCTGTAACAACTTGACTTGGTAACTTATACCCTTTTGGAGTGACTTAACTTATTGTGAGGCTAAATATTTGCAAAATCTGAGAAATATACGTCTCTGGTGGGATGTTGGCTCAAATTGGAAGAGAGATTATGAAGAGTGATTGTGCTTCTTTTAAATTTTATTTTGTCAATTTCATATAAGAATAATCCGAATTCATGTACGTATTAAGAGCAAACTATTAAAAATCTGAAAGAGCGTGATTTTTTGAGAAAGAGCTATCATAATTTTTGAATTTTTTTTTTATAAAATTCCGGACCATTTTTTAGCATATTTAAGCGACATCAGCGTTCCAAAGCCCATTTTGGGCAATCAAATATCATTTTCCGGTTACTCATACGCCACGGCGCACCATTAGTTCCACTTGCAATATTAGTCAACACAGCGCGGCAATATTTGCTTTACACGCCAGTTCCTAACGACTCGCGCGCGAAATGCATTAGACTCAGCGCTTTCGCTGCATTTTTTGCTGCAACAAATAAATGACGGTGAATTTATCAAAACAATGTCACAGCTGGCTAGTCATTTGTGGGGTATGACTTGCTGGCTTTGTTGTATTTATGCATCAATTTCGTCAAGTTGCGCGTAAGGGAATGCATTTTGGGAATGTAAGTTCTTTATAGTCAAGTAAAGAGAGTGCTTAAAAATGTTTTGAAGCGCGCTTGCTGACATTTGGTTAACCAAAATGTGTTTATGATTGACAAAAAACAAACGACTTGGGACACATTTTTATTTATGAGTGCTATTATTACCAAATTTGCTTTATTTTTGTTTCAAGTGACGACAGCTCTTCTCGGACAGATCGACCAGAGCTGATCAATCTTTGAGAGTATTAGAAATTTACCTCAATTAATAAATAAAATATTGCCTACATTTAAGCGATTTTGAATAAATTATCTGAATATTGAATGAAACTGTCTCCAACTAAGGTCTCTAGATATAGTGTGAACTTTAAAAGAGCTCGTTGCCATCCTGAGAGTTTCCTTGAAGTTAAAAAATAATCTCCACTACCTTGATGATGATTCAACGAGCGAAGAAATAGTGACACTTGCCGGGTTGTGGGGTGAAATTCAATGAGTTAATGTCCTATACCTTTTTTTACGCTTGTCATCAGATGGCAGAAAAAAGAAATATGAAACCAGACGTACCTTAATATCCTCAAAGAATTACTTTTTGTGCTAATTAAGTAAGCCATTTACCTTATTGAGATCGTACTATGCATTCGAGACTGCTTCTAAATCAGCACAGTTTTGGTGATACTGCAGGAACTCCTATTTATAAGTGTATTAATACTCTCAAGTCTATGGAGGTTAAAATTTACATAACAAATTCCTTAGAAATATTTCCTGGGTATCAAATACATGCTTTAGCCTGGATGTCGGTCAAAATTGAACTATCACATCGAATTTTCAGACACTCTATGTAAATGTGACATAACAGAAGCTTGTTTAAGAGTTGCTTCAACTCTTTCAGAGCTTCTTTCGTTCATTATATGCTCCAAATATTTTTTAGCCCTTAACTACTATAGAGATAGAAAAGTCTCGGTAGTTACTCCTTTGCTGAACCTAATGAAGTGGATGGGATTGATATTAACTGCCTTAATGAATTTGTTGGAAACTCAAAACTATTTGTTGATCTATGAGGATCTAGTGAACCAGGAGTATAGAGTAGATATCTGTCCAAGTGAGATCCATTGATCCTACCTACTAAAATAGAAGTACAATTTTGCATTCCTCCTAAATATATGCTCTGTTTCATCCTTGCAACTTTCATTCTTTAAATCATAATTCGTAAAACGTTGCCTACATTTGGGCGGCAGGGTTAACGAAAATGCCTGTAACAGCATTTCATTTAAGAAAATCAATTTCACTAACAAATTCCAACAAATTTAAAAACTTTAACTTTCCTCACATACATATGTACATATACACCAATAAGGGGAGCGCAGCGCGAAACCACAAATTACACGCGTCACGTCAACCATGTCACCTGTGTCGCCGATTTAGTGTTTAAGTGAACAAATTGTATACTAATTGTTGAGGTGGCAGTTGTGCGTGCCACGACTAATGCGTCGCAGCCACTAATGTGGCACAACTAATGTGTGTGTGTGTACCGTTAACGGCGACAAAACATTTTGTAAGATTGTTGCGGTGCGTACGCCGGTGTGTGGGTGAAGGCGCGTAGTTGTGGCAACATAAAATTTCTTGAAACTTAATATGTGGTAGTCGATGTGTTTGTGTCGCTGGCATTCACTGCCATGCTGCTCTGTGGGGGTTCATGTGCTGCAAGAGTAAAGTCAAAATAAACTTCATTTTAAAAATCCCGCTCGACTTTTCATAATTTGCGTTAGTTTGCCACTAAACGCGGCGTCGTGATTTTATTAAATTTGAAACCAACGAACTATGCGAAAATTTCCATCGCCTTCGTCGGTTTTGTTTATCTTCCAGCAATTAAAGTTAATGCGCAGACACCTAAGGAAACTTTTAAAACATCCCCGCCCCACACACAAAGTTGCGTTGAGCGCGAGGGAGAGATTGGTGAAGCCGGCGAAGTTTCTCTGCAAAATTTTGTTTGGCGTTGACACAGATTTTAACCATTTTGCCATGCAGTAAGTTGGCGGAGCCGTATCTACTGCTAGTGGCGTAGCTTGCGATGTACCCGACGATAACTATGACGGTCGAGGTTGTAGACAACGGTGTTAAGTGACAGCTGCATGAATTCTTATTGCTGATTTCATAACAGATGAGAAGAAACCAACTACTGTTAGATAAATCTGAAAAACTGTCGATTAAGAAAAGTATGAAAAAAGTCATAAAGGGTGTAAGAATATTTTCTATATTCTATCCCGACTTCATTTTTATGGCGCGGCGCAGCTGTTCAAATGGGATCTGTTTTGATCGAACTGTTAACAAAACCTAGCGTTGCCTTCTTGAATACCATTCTAAAATAATGAAGAAACTATGTTCAAGTTCTTATTGTGAGATACCGGTAAGCCAGTTGTTTCACAGTAAATGAAAATTTTAGGCCAAACTCTTCCTTTTATTTTGAAAAACATTTTTTCAATTTTTTAGAGAACAATTTTTCAATTTTTTTTTCTTTCCTGCCTTGCTTCTAAACCTTGATAAGAAATCAATCTTTCTTTATACACCTATTTGCTGATCGTACGAGACACAACTTTTATTATTTTTTTGAGTCTGTATTACCTCTCTGTAATAATTTTATGGTTTCTAGGTAAATTCTATGGCATGGCTCAACGTATAAATCGACTAAAATAGTGTTGGAAAAATTAATTAAATTTTTATTATTAAATAAAAAGGGGAGAGGCAAAGATTTTTATTTCTGTCTTTGCCTCCAGTCGTCTATCTCGCTTTTGTATAAATCAGCTGCTCGTAAGATGTAATGTGCTCGCAAGAGAGAGAGAGGGCAACTTTTTCATAACTGTTCTGTTTTTCCAGTCATCCGTCTCGCTTCTGTATGAGTCAGCTACTCGGGGATCATGAGAGGTAACGCTCTCTCAAGAGAGAGAGGGAGAGAGAGAGAGGGATGTTATGCTATGTTTATCAATCATTTGCCTCACTTCTGTATCAGGCAGCTGTTCGGTGATCATAAATGACAAGTCGCCCCCTGCCGGCTGATTACTCATAATGTCCGAATTGCCAACTCATTTTTGTAACTAAAGGTTCAAAGAGGAAGAAAATCAAATCATTGCTGGTAGTTTCCTATTCAAGCTTAAGTTTTGCCTAGATTTACTTTGGTTTTTTTTTGAATCCCAATTTATACGTAGTATTTAGTTGAACCTCAAAGTCCCTTGCTTTACCTACAGGTATTCATAATACATTCGTCTCTACTTTTCAACTGATTTTTGAGCTGAAAATTGTAACCTTTGAATGGAGCTGGAATAAAAGCAGAGTGGTATGTATTACTTCTACAATGATGAAAGATAACTTTTTGTTCCATTTGTTTTTTTAATAAATATAAATTTTTACCCTTCACTAACAATTTCTAACCCACATTATTACATTGATATTTCTCATTTGCATTAGAACAATTACTCCTTCTAATATTTTCCTATTTATTCTGAAGAAATGCGTTTAACAAGCCAAAGTTCATAGCAACTTGTCTTTTATCGACACACTTTACACAATTGCCAATTAAACGAACAAATCTGTTACAAATAAAGAAGTTGCCAAGCTCAGCAACTGGGTCAATGTTTGCTCAATAAATCTTAAATACTTGTTGGGCGAACGACCGAGAAACAATGGCGCAAGAGAGCAAAGTAAGTAAACAAAAAAGCAGCAGCAAGAAACGAAATATATGTGAACTACTTGTTGAAAAGGGCATATGTATGCACGAGGATACTGAGAAAACAGAAACAAACAATGTTGATTGTACTTTTATGGCCGATTTAACGCTTGCTTTGGCAATAAATGAGTTAACTAGTTTGTTAACAACTGAATGAACCAGCGAAGAAAAAAATAATAAAAATATTTATTTTTTAAGGTTATGTATTATGTAAAAGAATGCGTTTTTCTACTTAGTTTGATGTTATGAGCAAGGTGATTCGAAACTCTATTGATTCAAGGTTTTTCTAATTCTTCCAAATTTTATAAACATATTTGAATTTCTCTCACTATACTCCACTGAAAAAAGAGTTGAGGACTACTTAATATTAGTGATATGTGATATATGGTCGCGCGATAAGTGTCATAGTGTGATTGTTCCAGGGAAAAGTCGCTATTTCGACTTAAACCTTCAGAAATCCGCAATAAAAAGATTGCATTGATCGCAGCTTTGTAGGTCAGGGCAAAGTGATCGTGAAAGAGAACCTGCAAATTAAATTTTCTGTTATCGCAGATTTCAGCATTCAGATTAAAAATTCTTGATGTAATGTTGAATAAATTTTGATGGGGATCGCAAGCTCCAAATTCTGGATTCTAAAGTCGATTGATTATTCAAGCGTTTGGCATCTTAACCATAACCCCTGGCACCCTGGTGATGTCGCCGCGTGTTAGCTCAGACTATGAATCAAATAATATCGTTTCGATATATATTAATTCAAATGAAAATAAAACCAGTGTCAGCACAATAAGTAATCAAGCCTTTGGAACTAGTATTTCTCTTTGACAATCAAGATTTTAGTTCTACACTTTGATTGAAGACTTTTTCGTACAGTCAATACAAAAGTATGAAAACTTAACAAAATGAAATTCAAAGAGTTTCTTAATCAGGTAGAAAACCTTAACATGACCACAAAGTGACCAAAGTCGCAAACTCAAGGTCAAGAGAATGGCTAATGTGTGGTAAAACCCGCAATTACTGGCGTCAAACCAGCTGCATTGCTTTGCGGCATTTGTTAAGGGTTTAAGTGACGCAATTTCAACCGTTCAATGACACAGGTCACAAGCAAGGGATTATGTAATTAAAAACAATAGTGGTTATGAGTTTTAAAAACGCTACCTGTTCGCTGAAATCAATGAAGCGCAACAAGTTGCGCGTGTCTCTACTCTCTCAGGTAAAGAAAGTCACACTGTGTCCAGTTCGAATCAACTTAGAAGATAGAATACTTAAAACAATTCATAAATAATAAATACAGTGAAAGCTCTTTTAAATGGACGACCTATTAAGCGGACATCACTATTAACCATGCACATTATTGATGTTTATTAAGTACAATCTATTAAGCGGACAACTCTATTAACTGGAAAAGAAAGAAAAGCTGGTAACCAGACATTGAGAAAGCAGGCTTAAATTCTTAATTTTTTCCAAACTCTTGGATTCTTATACCGACAAAAACGTTTTCGCCTTTTATTCGTAAATAAAATTTTCACAATATTGAATAGTTTATTAAGTACATGAATAATAGTATAAAATGTATGCCACAGCATAGCGTGGCCGGATCCTCTAGTATATGTACAAATATAAATGATCAGCATAATGAACCTGTGTCAGTTAAGTCATGTTCGATTATCTGTCGTCTGTCTGTCAGTATATACGCGAACTAGTCCCTTAATTTTTGAGGTATCGTGCTAAAATATTGCACACATAGTTTTCTCACCAAAAACTGCTCATTTGTCGAAATCAGCGATATCGGACTACTGTAGCATGGAGCTTCCCTACAAACTGAACGATAAAAATAAAATCTATCTTTTTCATTTGACATGTTGCAAGGATTATTATTTAAGACGATCTCCGAAAAATTTCAGATCGGATCACTCTAGTATTTGGCTGCTGTACGGACCGAGCAGTCGGAATCATTCTTTGTAAACAACTTTTTGTATATGTGAAGGGTATTATTGAGTCGCAAATTTTCATTGGAGGTGTTTTTTTTTTTTTGTACGTGGCGGGGCCCAAATCCAGCGCACAACCCTATTCAGGGGATGTTTCGCCTTCTCACTTCGCCTTCAAACGGATGTTCTTAGGCTACCTAGGGGATAACTGGCCAAAGACCGAAAGTCGTGACCTGCTTGAGTCATATATAAAGGATCGTTTCTGGCCCTCCCAAGTGAATGGCGATCAGAGAGATTTCCTCACTTGCGTGAACTTCTACATATGACATAGCGTACTTATTGCTTTTTCTTCAACTTTTAAAGCGTTATATTTCAGAAACGGTAAATCGTAAGATAAAGTTTTCAACGAGAAATGTATTAAAGCTAGTTTTGTAGCATATATTTTTCGTTCAGAAAATTTTCAATACAACGTACCGTTTCGTCGAAAATCGGAAAACAATGTTCTTAACCACTTCGAATTTTTTTCCATATAACGGAATGATGTGTAGTTTTGTTGTCTTATTTTTAAACGTTTTTCTGCATAATCACTAACTTTAAGCTTGCTGTCAATTTATTATGTAATTTTACTTTTTTTCTGTCTAATTTCACCGGCCTATAACATCTACAGATTTATGATTAGCAACACCTTTTTTGTATGTGTACATTTATCGCAAAATATTCAAAAACTGCTGAAAATTTATTTCTTCACGAATTTTAATTATTTTTTTGTTATCAAGATTGCCTACATGCTTCTTCTTCCGCAAATTACTTTTACAAATTCCTGCTCAGCCTTAACCTCAATACCAAACTATGCTATCAGCAACTTCATAATCTCTATTTATAGCTTGGATTTTGTTAATTTGATTTCCAGAATAATATTCTTATACTTTTATATTCATGTACATAGTTATATGTATGTTCTCATTTACGCTCGTCTGTACAGGTATTATGTCTTCAAGTAATTGCATTCATTCATGAGTAGATGTGAAGCTCTAGAGCAAATCTGCATATAAACTTATCCATATTTAAGCCTGCCAGTGTGCTATGAGATTTTGATGAAATTTCATCGCTTTCAACATACTCATATGGAAAATATTTTGATTAAATGTGAATTTTATAGATGGGAGTCTAGTTTGTTTTCGGCAAAATAAATTATTTTTAATTGATCTGAGTATCTTGATGAGTACACTGATGAAATGATATAATATATACCACAAGTGTGAAGTTGAGAGTAGTTTATAGATAGACATGAAATTATTTAGGAGAGTGTTGAGTGTTAAATTATTTTGGGAATTACTTGCATTAATGCCAACTGACTATTTGATATTAACTGCAAATTAAATTATATTAATCATTCAAATGAATAAATTTACTCAGTTACTTTCATCGAAGAGAAAATTTTAATATCAAAACAGCATTCTTCGAAGATATCCTGTGTGGATATCAATGCTTTAGCGATTTTTTGAAATTAGTAGAATAAAATATCTTAATATGAAGTAAAGCAAATCGTTTTAGCCGGAGCTTTACATTGAACTGAAACTATTTCTAATATGATTACTTGATTGAATAGCATTTTTACAAATAGTTGAATCGATTTTCAAAGTTTAGCTGTGCCTCAAGTGCAGCACTTTTTTCTTAAATACACCTTCACAAAGCCCATATGCTTTATGTATAAGTATATGTATATATTTGTGCACAGTACCTTGTAGATAGACCCACACACGATGGTGATAAGCTTTGCAATAAAATTTGAAGCATATGGGTAACTGTTGAATTTTTATGGCCTGTTCCTTTATCGCTCTTTTGTATGCAATAAAAATACATATATACATATGTGTGTTTATAACCGTAAACACATTCGCACTTCAATATAGTACCATAGACCTTGCCAATATATATACATGAGTTGTCTGCACAAACCCATTCGACAGACACATACAAATATTCCTACACATTCATTTATATACAAAACATAGAAATACATATTTTAGTATATTGTTGTTATTATTTTATTTTTATTTTATACATTTTCTTATTTGTTTTGCTTCCTTCATTCTGGAAAGAACATTTTTTCTCAAGTGGGCGTTTAGGAAACACTACGTTCGTACATTGAACCCGAAAATATAGAATTACAGGGGTTTTTGATTGTGATCATCCCATGTTGGCAGACATATTGTTTTTCATATCAGAGTGAGTAATCAAAGAAAACTAATTCGGAGTGTGAAATCGATGTACTATTAGAACTACACCTTTAATTCGGTTTTGGTCCATCGGTTCCATAAAGTGGAACAGGAGGTTAAGATTATAATATGTCCTTTGGCTTCGAAAAGGGCTGCATTTTTCTATGACAACTCATGCCTAAGGAAAAAGTCCTTATAATTTTCACACTTTAGTATTACTTAATGGGATATGCTTCCTCAACATCACATATAAAGCCGATCGTCAACATTAACAACTCACCAGATATTCACCACAACGCCACCTCTTTTGAACTGACGGTGAGCAATATCAAAAGCTCCGTCAGGATCGGGAAGGACTTTTCCGAGCCATTGGATAAAATAATTCAAGTTGCAGAGCTGAATAGAAAAGGTACAATCTTCTACAAGAGAGAACAACTGCACCGATGGCATCAATATTATTGGCCATAACAATCGCGCCGCTTGTTCTGCTTACTCCAGAGTGGATTAAGATGCGAAACATATGGGTCTGGCAATGAGCGAGTCCTGCTTTATGGTGCAGAGATATGGACGATGATCAGGGAGCTTTTATCGTGAGAAGCTGACGACTTCAGCGAGCTTAAATTGTGTATTCAGAAATATTTTTGTTTTTATCAGGTATGAAGTAGCGAACATATAGGTTAAAATAGAAAATAGTTGCTAAAAAATGCAGGAGATGGGAAAAAACTATTTGTTATTTGTAGACTTTATTTTCTGAGAAAGTATTTTGATTTGATATTTGTTGTGCCTTCCAAAGGAGAGGAGATGTAACTCTTTGGTGGTGCGATTTTATTTCCTTATTAAATTATTTTCTTAATAAAATGTAAAATACAGTAGGTGGATTGGACATTGTTGGAAGGTTATCACAAATCTGGTTTAAGTAGTAAATATAATGATAGATTATGTTTATAAGATTCTGAAAATTGAAAAATATAAGAGTTATCAAGTTAGCCATCTTCACAAGGAATGTAAACTCGTCTATATAAATGCTAGCCGGCATGCAACATGACTGGAATCACAAATAGTCATTGTAAAATCAAATTATTCCTATTGCGTAACCCTTTTGGTGGTGCATTATGCAACAATGTAGGCTAAAAATTTTATTATTCAACAGTTGCTGGTTGAAGGGTGTGACTGGCAGATTATACTACTGGTATAAAAAATTAAAAAGAATACGCCAATGCTGTTGTTGCTTATGTGTCATGCTTAGGACACTATGTAGGAAAACATTTCTTCCACAATAATATTACCTTTTACTTTTTCTACTTTGTTAAATATCTAAGCTTACTAATATTAGAGCCATAGACACCTTTTAACAACGATACTCTTCATAAATAATAACCGAAGAATTTATTAGAAAGGCTGCTAGAAATATTTTTACTTTTGGCATAAATTTCGAAACATCTATTTGGATTCACATGAAAGGGAAATGAAGTAAAATTATTCAAATTATAGCAAAAATTATTTCTAAACATTTTGAGTATCTTTTAAAACCCAAGATGGAAAGCATGTCTGTTTTCCAAAGCCAATTGAAATGAAATGTTAAGTTAAGCAAACCATTGAAAGGCTTAGACGTCTCTTGATCAAACAGATTTTTTCCACTAAAATCACTTTTAAACCTTTATAAGATTATATCGATAAAAAATGTTATAATTCAGAATATATGTTACAAGAAAATATTCCGCATAAAATTCCGAAATCTTTTTAAGGGGATATTCTAGAAATCCAATTTTGGGCAGTTTTTTAAATTTTATTAAAAAAAATATATATATTTACGATTTTTTATGGTGTTTTTATTGATATCTTAAGAATACCGAAAAAAAATTTACAAAAAAAATATTAAAAATTAAAATAGTTAGAGGGGGGAGAGACAGGTGCAAAAAATGGCGCATCCTGGTGACATTGATCCTGACTCTCCTGGTGGTCTGAAAAAAATCAAAAGAAATTTTTAATCAGTAAGGATGCTGTTATAGTCCCTACCTCAGGGAACACGAAAATTTTTTTACGCTTTTTTTACCGGTACCGTGTGGAAAAAAGTAGTTTCGAGAAAAACGCGTTTAAAAATTTGATACGGCCGAATCGGGCTAGGTACTGCGTCACTAAAGTAACTGTAGCTTTTAAAATAATTTTAATTTTTAAAAATCCTTTGGAGGATATGTTCTTAAGGGTCTAAGCTTTAAATATATGAAGAAAAGTCGAATTTTTCAAAATTCTTGAGTAGAATACCCCCCTAATATATATGTATGAATATCTTGTTGGAAGAAAAACCAGCGCCAGTAATCAAAAAAGCAGGAAATATTGATTCTGGGGCTCTCACAAATAACTTTGCAGTGTACAGAAAAACTTCACTCAATAAATATTCTCCAAAAATATCTTCGCTTTGGCAATTTAACAGCACAGAATCGGAACCATACCCAGCCAAAGACTGGCACCACACCTGCAACCCCCAAAATTGTTATCAAAGAATACCACATAAAAACATTTTTGAAGCATTTCTCTTGGTTGGTGTTTTCATAAGCATCAAACGAATCTCTACGTCTGTATTTTCATCTGCCGTTGTGAAACAAAAAGTACCGTGAATACTTACCGTCAAGGTCAATTTTAAAATGTGAAAGCCACAATGCCTAGGGTTAAAGCCATCTTTTTCAATTCTCGAATCAAAAACAAAGTCATGGAAGAGAACAATAGTTCTCTAAGCCGGCAATTAAAGCGGTCAAAAAATCAAAACTGCAGAACAATGTGGTGATGGTCGCTAATCGAAGGACTTTTTAGCAGCAAAATTGTAGCGAAGTCGCTATTGTTCTCCGAGCCACAAGTGAAGGTCATGCGATATACGCAGGTACGAACCCGACGCGAGTATTACATAACGAGCGTCAAAGCTTACCAAAATAACTCAAGTGCACAGGTAGGAGAATGTTAGCAAGACTGAGTGAGGTTTCGCAATATTTTTGGTATACCAACTGTATACCTGCACACTATGGAAGGTCATAGTAGTATCCGAGAAAGTTAAAACCAACGATCGCAGAAAGTTGAGTGCTTTTGAGAGCATTTCATTTTATATAGCGCCGTTGGTAAACCTGAGAAATGTTTAAAATCTGATCTTGAGTGGTTTGTGGCAAGTTATGGATTTGGAGACCCATTTTTTTTTGTTCGGTTTTCTGCTCTTTTGTTCTTCTAACAATGAAACTATACTTGTAACCTAAAGAACAGTAGCACATTCATGTGAAAAAGTGGAGTATATCGCTTGACCTTGGCTGTGCTGAAGTCAAAACCGCTCTATTTACTGGCTTACCGGATAATAACCCTTGATTTGCCCTTGATTTTATGACTTTGGTTTTGATATTAACTCAAATTTGAAACCAAAAAACTGGAGTGACTCTCCGCCAACATCGTTTATAGCATTAAAATATGGAGATAGACTCGAATTGACTTACTGACTTCGAGGATATAAATAGCGAGGAATCGAAAGAAATTTTCATCATAAAGATTCTGCTTCTCCTACCATTTGGAACAAGCTCAAGTCTTCTGAACAGTTATCATCAGCACTCATACTTTGCTACGATTCAATAGTTAATCTGCTTAAATAAAATGTCACCAATATTCGAATCTAACTTTTCCATACGCAGCATACTCGCGAACGGTGAAGATAACAAGCCACCGATGCAAACCGACACCGACATAAGACCGAATTATACCTACGGAGCGTTGGTTACGATGGCTATACGCAGCAGCCCCGAACAAAAACTCACACTAAGCGGCATCCAACAATGGATCGCAGATAATTTTCCATACTATCGCAAAGATCAACGTGGCTGGCAATGTCAAATTCGGCATACGCTTACTACGAATTCATGTTTCATGAAGATACCACGCCCGCCCAGCGATCCCGGCCGTGGCAATTATTGGACCTTAAACCCTGAAGTTGAGGCGATTAAGAATAATGCGGCACATGGACAGGCACAACTCGGTGCAAACGGTGCTGTCGGATTCGATTCCAAGCTGTCCGTCGATCAGGCGATGGCACAAGGCGTGCCACATCCACAAATACCAACGGCGCGTTACTTTCCGACGCCACAAGAAATTGAGCGTACGCAACAAGTGATGATGACACAGGCGCTGCAAGAGCAGCACGAGTGGTACTTGTATCACCAGCGCCAAATGCAATTGGCACAACAACAACTGGTGAATCTACAGCAACATCAATTCCAACATCAGTGTGAGGAAATCTATAACAAGATTTCATTCCACCAGCAGCAGTGCTCATTCTTCACTGCGCCGCATTACCCGAATTCGGGCTTGAATTTCTAAGATTTGATAGTATATATTGCTATTTATATTATATTAAACTCAGGTAAAATTGTAAGAAATGAAATTAGCAATTTAGTCTTTAAGTGATTATGTATTTATATTAACTTAATTTTCGTATATTTTAGTAATTAATAAATTAGCTTTAGTCCATTCAAAGTGGTTCTCATTTCAAAGCGGATTGTAGAGGATTTCTGTTCTACTTTTGTTCTATTCTGTTTCTGTTTTAGCTCTAAAACTGAATTATCGAGGTTGTTCGAGTCTACAATGACATTTAAGTTTTCAGGGAATTTTTTCAGAGCTGCCGTGTATAGTTGTATCGGAAACCAAAATCTTGTATGGCTTATTTTATTGGCCGATGTCTTGACACAGTCTGTAGAGTCGATCAATTTGTGTAGCACACAATGTCATCGTCAAATCGAAAAGAATTAATCGGTAGTCATTTTAAGGTAGTAAGTGGCAATGTGAAAGAAAATAGTCATAGGGCATCTATTAACTTGAAACACTATATTGAGCTTCGAACTGTCAAAGAACCGTCTTATCTCAATGTCACCACATTGACAACGAGTCGAAACTTCAATGTTCCCTTGCGCCCTAATATTGGATCTATGGATCTCTCATGAGCTTGGAAAGAGCTGGACAAAACAAAACTTGCGTGACAGAGAAACTTATGGTCATCATTACATAACTGTTCGCAACACCATCACCCATCTTGAGACCCAGCATACATTATTGGATAATAATCGAACGAAGAGATTACGTTCAGCACGCAAGGAAGAAAATTTAGCAGCCGTAGCTTAGATTGTAAACGAAGACCGTAGAGAGTCGATTCGGTGCCGTTTGCAGCAATTCAGATTGGCGTATGGAACGACTTGGCGGATTTACGTCAATATCTTATGTTGAAAGCAACAAATACATCTTGCGCAAGAACTTAAATTGCTCGACCCTCCTAAGCGGCATCGCTTTGCTATATTAGCTTTTGAAAAGTTCCAAGAAGGTCTGACGTCTTCAAGCCAAATTCTGTCCACCGATGAGGCTAATTTCTGGCCCAATGGGCATGTAAAAAGCAAAATTGCCGTTTTTTGACAAGGAGCAATCTATGGAAGTCCGAGAGCTGTCATTTCATCCAGAAAAATATAACGATTTGATGTGGTTTGTGGGCCGGTAGAGTCATCGGTCCATATTTCTTCAAAAATAATGCCGGTGAGAACATAACCGTCAATGGCGTCCGTTATCGCGCCATGTTAACCGACTATTTTATGCACGGAATTGAAGCTCATGAGCTTGGCAACATTTCGTTTCAACAAAACAGCGCCACTTCGCACACATCGCATCAATCAAAAGATTTATTGAGAGAACACTTCGGAGATCAGTCAACTTCACGATTTGGGTCGGTTGGCCACCAAGATCGTATGATATCACACCGTTAGACTTTTTTCTGTGGGGATGTGTAAAATCTAAAGTCTATGCAAACAATCTTGCTTCGATTCAGGCCTTGGAGCAAAGCATCACGCGTGTCATTCGCCAGTTACCAGTCGAAATGGTCGAACGAGTCATCGAAAATTGGACACAATGGATGGACTATCTGAGACGTAGCCGAGAAGTGTCAAATAATGTTCTTTCGAATGAGTTTCTGTGTTTTCTCTTTAAAAAAGTAGAGCATCTCAGTTTTACCCTTTGTAAACTTACATGTGGTGAGGTTCCATGTCTTTTTCGTACGTATATTGCCAAAGCTGTATGGAAGAAGGTGAGGTGGAGTCTTCTAGATACCTGATAAACTTTCCAGCGTTTGTCTGACTGAGTTTGAAACATCTAAGCAGTCACACGTTTGGCGAACTTAGCGACGTGGTGAGGATTGATATTAGTCAAATGAACAAATTTATTTTAGACTCAAACGTTTCTATAAGGGTTTGGAGATCAATATATTAGAGTTTTAGATATCAGAAAGAACCAGCGTTAACAGCTGTCCAAGTGGTATCATGTGTCATCTTTGATGAGAGCATGAACGCTTCGAATTAATCTTACTGACAGGATATTGGCAGGATGATCACGAAATTTTACATTGTCTTGGCTTAACTGAGTGAAAATTCAATTCCAAAGATATACGTTCTTTCATAATGAAACTAAGAAAAAACTGAAGCGATTATCTTAAATAGCTGGCGATTCATTAGATTTGCAATGTTTCGTAATAACTTCTACAATTATGTAAGTTACCAAAGAGAAGCAATTTTCTGCAGTTTGTTTGAAACGTTATAAGTTATGTCGAAAATGAAAGCACTCATCATTATGACTAGGCGAGGTCAACAAAACCAACCAAGAAGCATTGTATACAACAAACATTTTCGAGATTAGAACAAGCAGAAGTTTAATTTTGAATGCGCACGCTTTCAGCCAGCTGATATTTCCCACGCTGCTGGCTAAATTTAGCTCCGAGCGTAAAAAACAAGGCAGCAGTGAATTGGATATGTGGTTTAAGCCAACAAATGCATCTATGGATATATATAGATATATATATTTAAACACATATATGCATAAATATTTGTATTGAGCCATCTTCTTCTTCTTCTTGATATCACTTTCTTCACAAACTGTACACACGTAAGCCGTCGACCTTTTGCACAGTTTTATATTTACGAGTATTACATCATGAATGGTTATAAATGCACATGTTGAATAGATTGAAGTATAAATATTTAATTGGTGATTTGCGGATACGCAAAAGTATATATTTGGCGCTGTCTTTTTGAGTGAGCCGCAGCTATACTGACTGCACAGGCAGGCTTCAAAAGCATAAGAAGGCGGCTCAAATGGTTGCGGCATTGATAAGGAGAAACGGAAGTCATTTTTTGTTGTTGGTTTTATATTTACTACGCTTATTGGTGTGTATCGCACAAATTATTGATACAAACACATACATAAGTACATACTTGGGAGCATATGTGAAATTTCTTGTTAAAGGTAGCGATTAATGTGGGAGTTGAGCTTTGCTAGCGAGTTTTAGTGAACAACAAAAAAATAAAACAGATCACGATGAGTTTATATATACTATAAATAAATACTTATGTGTAACATGAATCAGAGAATATTTTCTTTTATGGAAATTTATCAGATGTGAAAGAATTTTCAAAGGCCCAATAAATGAACACATTTTTCTTTAATTTTTTCAAACCTTTTAATGAAGGTTAAATTCCATTTTGCTAATACCTGTTTCTCTCTTCGATCGGTCAAAGTTTAATCATTTAATTTTTCTAAGTTTTTGTGATTAGTTATCAAAAAACGAGCTTAAATTTACCATTAAAAGAAGTAGTGCTAGAAACTTTCTCCACAATCGTTCTCAAACCATCAGCAACAAAAGTGGACCTATGGTAGATATCTAATAAATTGAAATTGCGATTAATTACCTTCAGGAAAATCGAAGACTTTTTCACTCTTTAATGAAAAATAGATTCTTCCCGAGTTTTACAATGCACAAAATTTGCTGCTTTGTACTATTGAGAGTGCTTTACTTTCGACCCTCAACCTTCTACGTACTCCCGACATTCTACCGCAGCTGTTTTGCTTCAAAAACAAGTTAAGCGTGTGCTTTGGACAGCCTGAGTATAAAGTGATTTATATGCCGGTTGCAATTCAAGTGAGCTCTCAATACTCTCAATAAGCAAACAAGGTCTCGTTACATTTTCAAGCATATAAGTGCACCATGCACTGGATATATGTAGACAAAGCAGGATTTTGCAGGAGCGAATTGGTTGGGAATTGAGTTCTTTTGTTGCCAAACCATCACCAACATCAACAGGCTTTGTGCGTGCTTTGGATAGTTGCCACTTATGCTTACCGTATGCACTCAGCGCTTATCACGCATAAAGCTGCATGTGTATGAAATTTTGAAAGGTACTTTGTGCTGGTTTGATTTAAGGGAGTAATTCTTTGTTCTACAGTTGATTTGTATTGTGGTATAAACTACAGTTTTTACTAGGTAGTTAATTAAAGAACGAGACTGCCGGGTAACAATCTACGCTGGCGACGTGGCTTTTATCGAAATACAAATTTTTTAATTGAGTTCTACGAGCTAATCCAAGTCAACCTCCACATGGTATCTAACTTGGCGCACCCAAGTAAAACTGAAATTAATTGATTTACCAGAAGGTATAAGAGCCCTGACGTCACTTATTAGTATCTCGAGTCTTTAACGCGCTGATAGGGTGAAATAAATAGACTGAACTTTGATAGAAAATTTTCATGGAGGTCAAGGATAGAGTTAGGAAGGCATCGGTTACCTTATATTGCTGTTGAAGAGCTATAAGAAGAAGGAAATGGTTTGGTTCTACGTAATCAAGCCAATAATGTTCTTTGATCTATTCGTCTGGTGAAGAGTGTTTGAAAACGATACACTTGCTAAATGACTTGAACGAGTCGAAAGAGCGGCTGTCATTGGCATCTCCGGTATACTGCGAACTGCACCAACAAAAATACTTAATGCCCCTAGCAGCCGTGAACTTTACATTATACGTATATTGCGAAACGGTGCTCTAAGATAAAGGAAAGCTGAGTAAGTGAGGGGTCCGAACAAGATCATACCAAAATTCTCTTCATCTTAAACCACATTCCTGCAAACTTGGATCACTGCGTTTTAGAGATCGCTTGTGGCTGATTTCTCTCTGCTCACATACCAACGAGGCAGATATGGATGAGGAGAAGTCGACGGAGAAGGGACGCACTCAGAGAAATCGCAACTGCAAATCTGATGAGCTAGCCCATTCCAAGGGTGGCCCCTTATTTCGCTCACATCGGAATGGGAACATGTTGGATATCCATTGTCATCTGGCGTTCTAACTCTGGAAGAATTTCTATGCGACCAATCTTTTCAGTTTTTCTTGGTCTATCTAGCATATTTTTCCATAGATATACGCCACATACCACCACTATTGACCGGCTGCTACAAAAGTCCGTTAACTTCGTTTTCGCCGAAGCTAGAATACCCTTCACAAACAAATCAGATTCCGAAATTTAATTCTGATCCATCTGATCATTCAAAAATTTGATTCCGAACGTTCAGTGAGTAAAGAGTTCCGATACCGGCGATTCTGACAAACCACAAACTGCTTGTTGAGAAAAGAACATGTGTAAAATTTCAAAGCGATATCTCAACACTAGGCGTTTAAACAGATGGACAGACATGTCTAAATCGACTAAGCTTGCAATATATTATTATTTATATATGTATGTATATATTTCATAGGATCTCTGATGTATGGTTCTGTGCTTTAAGGTTATTTAATATACCCTCTACACGGTATAAAACACAACCACACACTCCACAAAACCACTCGCACATTCGTACAAGAACACATTAAAATCACACCAAATTGTCCATAACGGAAATTTATGAAGACTCCAATGCAGCAACAGCGTAACTACAACATAAATTAAAACAAATTAGCGGTCATTATGTTTAACTCATGTTTGCGTTAATGTTTTCGCCATATTTTTTCTCCACTTTTACGCTGCCGTTTATTCTACTTTTGTTTTTTAAGGCGCACACACTATGCTTAAATCGCAACAACAACAACACCAACAACCGCGCAACTGGTATATGTTTTGTTTACAATCCAACTTTTGTGGTTGCCCAATATTTTCGCCATTACAAATGTATTTGCCACTCCAGCCGCTTGGGCCGTAGATGGTGGCAACCTTTTGTGGCGCCTGCACTCACTTCCGGCAGAAAGTCATATTTTGTTATTATCTTTATTTAAGAATGAAAAATATTAATAGCAGCGGCCATTTACGAGTGTGTAGCTGTTGGGGGAAAGTTGTGCGCGTGTAGTTGAGGCGATAAAGAAATTGTGGGAAGGAGCATACGAGGGAGCGGGTGCGGGGGCTGGCAGTAAGCGGTGTCTTAAAGTACCGTTGCGCTTTTACGCGTTTAAAAGTGTGTTGTTTATTTTTTTGCCGTAATTCGGTGTTGTATTTACATTACCGCCGTGCCACGGCACAGTCACTGTCTCACTTTGTGGGCGCCATGTGGTATGAGCAACATTTGTTTTGCGCATTTTCACACAGCACGATTTAAATCGCTTTTCGTGCGTAAATGTTGCTGCTTACTTTTTTGTTATTGCTATTTTAACTGTTACATAATGTTTACAGTGGCTTATTGTTGTTGTTTTTTTTTTGCCGTTGTGCAACAGAATTTAGTATGTGGCTTTTGTGGCATGCCGCATCATAATGCTTAATGGTTGCGCGCTTGAATGGCTTCTGCGCTTTGATGTAATTTATATTTATTTGTCCAAAAACAAACAAAAAAGAAATGCTTAAATGCTAACGAATGGCGAGAAAAGCAAATATTTTATTCTATTTTTTGTTTGGATTAAATTTGAAATTTTTTGTTTACTTATTTGTGGCAGTGATTTACACATGTAAAATGTCTATATACTCTAGTGTCCAGTGATTTTTGGTGTATGTCTACTAGGAGCAAAAAGACTAAAACTTGTTTCATAATTTTAAAATTATAAATTGATTCTTTGAAATCTCTGTCGTCGCCCTCAATGTAATCCTCCTTGGCTCCTATACAATTGTGGCGACGTTTCTTCCAATCCTCGAAACAGTTGTTAAAGTCAATTTCCGCAATAGCTTTCAAAATGTGAATCACTGTTTAATGTCTTCAGTTGACTCAAAACGGTGTCTACGGAACGTTTGCTTGATTTTTCTGAATATCCAGGAAGTATTTCGGAGCTAAATCAGGTGAATAAGGTGGTTGTCAGCTCATAACTCTGACATCTTTTCGCACATAGCTTCGTGCAAACGACGCATAACCCTAAAATAGTATTCCTTGTTCACAGTTCGGCCAGTCGGAAGTAATACGGTGTGCACCACATCTCGATAACTGTCAACGTAACCTTGACTTTTGACCTGCTTTGACATGGTTTTCCAGTTTCAGTTCACTTTTGCCACGATATTTGGCTGATTAATCGTCTGTATCTGTGGAGAAAGCGTAGATCGGAGACTCATTACCATTAGTAATACGTTTAATGTCATCCTGGTAGACGAAAAGCATTGTTTTAGAACAGAAGTATTTCGACGAATAAATTTGTAGCCGAAATTTAAAAAAAAGTCTTACTGTTTTTTGCCCACATCAGTTGGTCATTTAAAATTATAATTGTAAAATGGGTTTGTGCAACTGTTAACAATAATTTGTATGCTTAATTAGCACTGTTTACATTTGTACTCTAAATTATTAATATTCATTGAAAGCTCTACTTAAAAAATCTGTGTATTTTTGTGAATCTAAATTTATTTACATTTTATTTGGGTTGTTTGACTGCTGCTAATTAGATTTAAACACTTGTCGCCATTTAGCGTTGCTCGGTCATTTAGTAACGCGATAATGGAATTAGGTTTAACATGGCCTTGAGGTTTTGATTTAATTTGTAATGTTTTATACAAAAAATAAAAAGCTGCTGGAATTTTAATTTTTGCTTTTATTTATACATAAATCAGGTCAGTCAGTCAGGTAGGAGTCAGAATAAATAATTTATAATGAAATAACTTTCCTTTTCAAAGGGGACATCAAGTTGTTGGTTACTTTTACAGAAATTCTCATTTTATATAAAAGAAGTTCTAAGGATGTTGGAAGTTCATTTCTCAAAATAATTTCTGTAATCGAAAAACGAAACAGAGGCGTGTTTCTAAATTAATTTTTTGTGGCAGAAAATTGGAACAAATGGACTTGGACAACCTTTTGATTCAGCAGAAGTAGGCGCATATTTAAGTTGCTAAACATGATTTGGTCGAATTAATACATGCTCAATGACTGAAATATGTGTTTATTCTGCACCAGATTTTCCAAAACCTCAAATACTGAAGAAAACTTTAGACAAACAGATCGATGCCCGTCATATTTTAATGGTGTTTCTTGCGAAACTTACACGATTATGCAGAATAATGTTGAGCAAACCCATCTGCTCTGTTAAAATTGGGAAAGATCTCTCCAAACTCCTCGATACCAAACGAGATTTTAAACAGGCTTATCCTCTCGTGATTTTTTTTAATGCAATGCTCGAAAAAGCGATATGTGCCAACAATCTCAGTTAAATAGTTAATAAGTTAAATGTTCTTGTAACATTTCTTCCGGCTTATAAAAGAAGCGAAAGAGGTTGGTCTTGTGTGGAACAAGGGTAAGACAAAGTACTTGGAGACCACATACAAAGTTTCTCTGCTTCTTGGGAACTACATCACTCTTGGCAGCTTTGCATTTGAAAAAGTTCAGCACTTTTTAAATACTGATTGGCTTCACCAATAATCTAAGTCTGGAGATCAATTACAGAATAGCTCTTGCTGGTGCCTTTTTTGGGATTGGTGCGTTATTGAGAAGCAGACCACTCTATCGACGAAAAATGCATAATAATTACGCTTTGTAAACCCCTCATTATACCTGTTCCATTGTTGGGCGCAGAAACATGGACGATGATAGACCGAGACGAGAAAGCACTTGGAGCATTCTAGCTAACTGTTCTTCGCAAGAGCTTTTGAGCCGTCTGCGTGTGCGATGAATATCGTAGAAGATGAAAATACGAACTTAATAGTTAAGAGTATAAAAATCCAACGAATGCGCTGGTTAGGTCATGTCTTTTTCATGGAAATTTATGCTTGAGGAACATTTACTTCTATTCGATACCCATGGATAGACAAAGAAGTACCTACGTATCCGATGGAAGGACCAAGCACTTAGTGACCTGTCTGCGCTTGGGTTGTAAACCTGATGTCAACTCGAAAAGGATGGCAGCAACTGGAAAAATTTTGTTTTCTCGACCCAGACCAACCCATGGTGGCGAATCCAAAGAAAAAGAAGTAGAGAGTACGTCATTCTACAAATAAATTTCTTTTTTTAGTTTGAAGCTTTGGATTCGCTGTCAAGCAAGTTCGAATTTTGTTTATTTTTATTTTGGTTTTGGCTCATGTTTGCACCGTCATTTGCTGTTGGTGGGCAGTTTCGACGTCATATTTATAAGCCCACGCTCTCTACTCGGTGTCGTTTTTGCAAAAGATTTATCTATTTTCGGACGAGTCCAGCATTGAAGCGTTTCATAACCAAAGTGTTGAGGCAATGTTGAGACGACTTTGAAGCCCTGATCCTTTAACACCTTATTATCGTATTAACAGAGGAGGGTCGACTCGCGTGAGGCAAGTTTTCGATGACTATACGACCTTCACAGAATGCCTTGTGCCACTCAGATATTTGTGTTTGTGATATTTTAGACTCTCCAAACCACTCATGCAACATTTTCAACGATTTTGTAACTTTGATTCTGATTCTCTGAAAACTGGTTTTTAAATTAATTTCAAATGTTAAAATCGCCAAACAAACCTTTCGCTTAATAAACAAACAGCCGCCACACACACATAAATGAACATATGGAGATGAAAAATAGCTAGAATTTTAAAACATTCTTTTAACCATTTTTTTTTTTTTAAACCAATCTGATTCATATTTGGTCAAATAATATTATTTGGGGACCACTGATTTCTACTAAAATCCCCATAGAATTCGACTTTTGCGTTTAAGAGCACATAGGAGAAAATTTCAAAACCCTTTGGATCAGTTATATTTCAATCCAAATTTTATTGCATAAGTGGAAGGTGTCGGAAATGCGTTACCACCTATATAATATGGTGCAGATTTAAGAACTTTCGTTCCGGAGGTTATGTGAATTTACAGAAAGTTATCTTTCATCTTAGGCTGTCTTAATAAAGACAATATTAAGCTTTCGAATGGCACTTAGCAATTTGGAATTGTATTAGGTGTCCTCGGCATTTTCTTACCAGATACGATTTTCTTGAGAAAATGTTGCTTTCAGGTCAGACCTGGAGAACATGGTGTATCCGCAAGCAATTCGAAGTCCAATTCAAGCGATTTCTTCAACATTTGCGATGATATGTGGCAACGCGATTCCATCTGCGGTGTGCTCTTGTGACACACACTTTGGGAAGAACTTGCTCATACTCAAAATATGAAAGAACTATATGTCCAACATATTGTTTTCATATTTTTAGAATATCAGCTTGTTGGTTTTTTGAAGTATTTTGATTGCGAAAGTCTGTTCATACTCTTAATAGTTACGTTTTATTTTCGAATAACTTCTCCTACTAACAAAAGGTTTTTTAAAAAACTTTCCTTTAATTTTCCTTAATTCCTTTGACAAGTTCGTTGCATGGATGTGCAGATTTTCTGCCACTTGTTCGATTGCATAAGGTGCGCCAACGCTAAAATGACGTCACAAAAGTCTATTGCTAATTAAACAACTAATTAAACTCAACCCAACCTTAACTAAGCAACAGAGTTGTTATAAATTTTGCATAAACACAAGCAAAATACTTCATAAGAAAACTTGTCAAACATTTTTTCCTTCCACATGTTCTCAAGAATTTTTCACCACACCTGTAATATAAATATAAGAAATTTCCACAGAGTTTCTCTGCTTCGACCTTTTTCGTGGAAACCAGAAACTTTCTTGATATTTTAATGCAGCATAAAAAGTTTTCGTTAAAAAATTACCCTCCACAAAACAACACAACAAAAACACGTTGCAAAGGCAGCAAGCCACCAAGGCCAGACATTTTTTGCCAGCAACTCAAAAGTCGGCGCATGTGGCACGTACAGGTAAGTAAGAGAGCTGTGCTACTTGCAACAGCTGCCAGCAGCAAACGTGTCACGTGGGTGCTGATAGTTGCACGCAGCAAAGTTTGCGCGGAAGTTTACGCCAGCAGTTGCTGCAAGTATTTATGATAAATGCAAAAACAAAAGAAACAAATACACACAAAAATAACAATAATAAAGAATTAGAGCAAAAATGCCAACAACTGGTCGCCGAATAATACAACGGTACATGCATGCAGTGCAAGTGACGGAATGGTAGCGGTGTGGCAAGTACAAGACAACATGTAACCAGCGCGCTATGCAAAGGCTCAGAGTCGCAAGTGTGCATTTTTGGCAAGCCAAATAAATTGTACGTGCGTGGCGTCACCATTTGTTGCAACGAAGAGAAATATGAAAAAAATTATGAAAATAAAAAATGCGACTTCCTTGCGCGCAACTTTCGAGCGTGTGCAGCGCTGATTGCTGGCAACCATTTGACTACGTTATTGCTGCTGTCGTGCTTGTTGTTGTTGTTGTTGGTTGACTGCTGTTACGGCATGCATACTTCAACATTTACGTTCGCATAATTTTATTATAAATCAGCGAAATGCACATGCGTCAGCGTCAAACCGAAACTGCAGTGCTCCGCTGCCGGCATTTATTATAATTTCACTTTTTTGTCGCTTTATTTATTTCGCTATATTTTGTTATTTATGTGTTCCTTTTTGGTTGGGCAACTTTTGTGTGTGGCACGGCGCAACGCGTCTGCCGCTGACAGTATTTACCCATTAAGCATCATAAAAAACTTTGCACTCATAATTTTGCAGTACTTGAATTAATGTGAGAGCATTTTGTGCGTCAACTGGTCAACAACAACAACAACAGTAGCAACAATACTCTCACCAGCAGCAGCAACATTATGCAAGGCAACAACTGCAGCCAAAACTTATGGAAGTAGTTGAAGTTGACTTTCAGCGATAAACATTTGTAGTTGTTTGTGTGAGTATGTGTGTGTGCATTTGTATATTTACTAAAGTTTTGCATACATAATATTTACAGTTAAGCTTTTTAAATTTATGTCGGCGAATTTGAATTTATATGTTGGAGAAAAATGTGGCAGTGAAGATAGAAAGCATACACAGCGCAATTTACAATGTTTTTATAATCTGCACAGAGTATACTAAATTTGCTCATAACATGCGGAAGAAATCACTGGAGACCCCATAAAGTAAATGGCTATCTACGCTTTACCCATATCCTCCTGCTCGCCTATATAAATGCGAGCTAGTTCCGTGCGTTTTCGAAACACACACCTACAATTTTGCACACGTTCTCTTCTCTCCAAGAAGCATCTCATTTTTCGGCACCATCGATGCTGTACTAATATGGAATATGGCTGCCATGCAAACTGATCGATCGACACTAAGTTCCTATTTGGAAAACTTTCTATTTACTGAGATGCCTTGACGAACTTTTACTTAGAACATTGCCTTAAGCAGTCCTTAAAACTCCGAACGTCGGTAATTCGAGCAACCATGGATAAGTTTTGCATCACGTTTCCTCGAGTGAATAATGCGCCTCTTTCGAGACGCCGTACTGTGACAATGGAAGGCGCGATTGCTTCTGCGAAGCAGGGTATCGAAGTAGACCCGAATAAATCCATCCGCTATCGCACAGAGCTGTGCTCATAAACTTTGTGTATTATTTAGCGGGAGGATCTTGGTTTGCGGGCTTACACGTGCAAGAATTAAAGTCCGACGATCATCTAACACGTCGCACTTTCGGTGGGTGGATCCAAATCGAATTAGCCACTGATACCGATTTTCACAAGCGAATTTTGTTCACAGGTCAAGATCATTTCTCTCTCAAGGACCAGACTAAGTACATTGGGGTCATCTTGAACAACAAAATGCTGTGGAAGTACAACGTAAAAGAAAGAGTGAGGACAGCCAGCAATGCTTTACATGCTTGCATGTAGATGCTCTTCACAACCTGGGCACTGGTCCTACGCAGCTTTTGTTTGAGAAATTCTATGATTACTGTGTAGTAATATGGTGGACAGGCATACGGAAACCCACCTACCAGAATTCAATGGAGAGGGTTCAGAACAACTCCAAGTGCGGCTCTTGAATTGGTACTATAACTGCCACCTACAGATCTCTTTGTTGAAACATGCGTACCAAAATTGGAGGGACGAATACTGGCTGCAGGAGAACTTACCGATTACATGATCCCACTTTTCAACTGGGAATGAAGGTTCAAAGTAAGCAAAGGAAAAGATGCCGGACCACTGCATAATATTTCAAGCTAAGGCATTTGCTATAGCGAAAGCCGCGGAGATGGCCGCTAATATACCTGCAGCTAAATCCAGAGTCAACATCTACGTAGAAAGTCAAAATGCAGGCAGTTACATCGTATTGCGTACCAGAGGGTCTTGGGAAGCAGGGTGGCAGTGGAAAACGTTGCCAGAAGCAAGCAAATTCACTTCTACTGGGTGCCAGGTCACAAACGCATCGATTGCAGTGTAATAGTGGACGAGATTGGCAAGAATGGTATACTTTATGATCATTGAAGTCCATGCATTGCCTATACGACGTTCTGGACAGAGACATGGCAAAGATCATCTAAACCAGATGGAATGAGCAACCAGAATACGAAACTGCAAAAATCATGTGCAAAAAGATAGATCGGAAATACACAACATTCCCATTGGCACTCAAAAAAAGGGACTGTAGGAACACGCCCGCAGAATGGGGCTGACAGATCGAGAGGTCTGCAGGAAATGTCTAGAGCTGGACACCGGGGAAGAATGGAACATCTCTTGTGCATTTGTTCCGCATTGGCAAGACTACGCTGGGAGGAAGTGAATTCCATCTGGTTTCGCATAGAACCAAACTGATCTGCGCGTGGTTTATTGGCCTACCAGATTTAATCGGTCAGCGAGATCGTCCGTTTTAACACACATTCTGCCAAGAAAGTGTCGGGTATTTGTGAATAAAATTTATTCTATCGCCTTTAAAGTAACATCAATTTGAAGCGATGCTCATGTGCCAACGCTTCTCCTAATCTCCAAAACATTTTGTTTTAGGCAGTTTCCGGGGTGGCCTTCAACTCTCGCGTCGAATTTGTTTTGATGTCTTCAATTGAGTCGAAGCGTGTTCCCCGAAGTGGATATTTCAGTGTGAAGAAAGGTTAAAGTTACATGGAGCTAAATCACGGAGATTCGGTACTTCTTCAATGATATTTGTTGAGTGTTTGGCCAAAACTTAACACAAATACGTTAAAAATTTTGTAAAATTCGACAAACACTGCTGAGGTCGATTGACATAAACAGCTGCTGTAAACACACTGGTTGACAGATCGCGCTAATTTTTGACATCATAATTAAGGACAGTTATACCAACCCAGAAAAAAAAATTTACAAATGTTTCATATAAGTGGGAAATGAGAGGGGGAAATGAAGAATGCCCGATACTTTCTTGACAACAGTAGTTAAAAGTTTTCAACAAACGGTATGAGACACTGTAAGAGGTATTGATAGTGAGACGGCAAAAACTATTGAAATTCGCGACCATTGTTACAGTCTTAACCCATCAACAGCAAAGCTGGTTTCATCTTGTAAGATTATAAATGACATTAATGGTAGGTTTATTTCGATGTTTATTATATACATGGTCAGAAAGCTCTTGAAGCTACAAACAGCTTTAATATTTTTCTTAGAAAAAATATCTTATAATTACTGCTACAGTCTTCATTAGAAAAATTATTTCAATCTCGACAACTTAAAGTCGAAGAACTGCACATAAAACTTTAAACTTTAAATAGCCTTTACATCACAGAAAAAACCAGCTTTCATTAGTGCCTATCGAGATAGTTTCTGAGGATGTTGGTGCTATAAACATTTAGGCTTGTCTTATTGTTGAAGAATTCTGAGGAGGTGACAATTTTTGATAGGATAAAATTCCCGGTATATTTCGGTTACGTATTCCGGAATGTTGTGGGAAAGTTAGATAATAGATCTGAAGCTCAGTAGAAAATAAATATGCAGAAAAAATTGCAAAAAAAATATTAGTAAATAAGAAAGCCAAACTAATTTTATTTACAAAAGTTCCATAATAAAAGTATATAATACACATTAAATAAATCAAAACAAATTACATTTAAATCGTGTGGCCCACTAATCCCACAATATTGCGTCTGTAGTGGTAACGTATGGCCACATTAATTTATCGCCAGCCACAAACGACATAATTGTGCTGCCGACAATTACCAACGAAAGGCTCTTCAACACACTGAAGAGCAGAGAGCTGGTCAAATTGCACCAAAACACACACTCATCCAAATCTATATATCTACACACTGCCGTGTGTACATTGGCGCTCACTTGATTGTAAATCCTTTGTCCAAACACCGGCGACCAGCAGCAGTGGCAGCAGCAAAGCAAACGGCGCTCGAGTAATTACCACTCAGACTGACTGGTAACATATCATTTACGAAATAGACACATAAATTAATGCATCATATTGACCGCATCTTGGAGGGCTGCGGTACGGAATGAAGCTGCTCCAGTAAACAGTCAAAGAACGGGCAAGCGGTAAGAGGACTAAGGTGCAGGGCAAGCGGATTTTGGAATGACAGCATTGTAGTGGAGCGTGTAATTAATTTTGGACAATAGTCGGCTATTGAATGGACACATAAGTCGAGCTCGCTTGCACATATGTTGTGCAAACACAAACAATTCGGATTGAGTTCGCTCAAAATGATTGAGTGCGGATTTTATTGACAATCATAACAGAGGAGTTTACGCTGGAGTCATTGCTAATATTTGCAATTATGAATGTGCCGAATTATATTTATTTATTTTTTTATGCATGCAATAAATTTAATATGTTAATTAACTATTCAGCAATTAATTTTTGAACAACTCTGCCACATATTAATTACTGTGGTAGCACATTTTAGTCAAAGCGCCAGCAAAAACTAGCAAACTATCACTTTCAAAAGGAATAAGCATCACACAATATGGGCTGAATGAATATGAGATGAATGTAACTAAAAGCTCAACCTAACGGCATAATTTGTAATTAATTAATTTCTTATTTGAATTTTAATTATTACTCAATTTTATGCCATTTGTTGTAGAATGAGTTACACACACTTTTGCTAGTCCTTTAAGCATCAGTTCAGACAAGTAACGCTTTAAGTTTTAAAAAGATTTTGAATGAAAAATATCTCGGCTTCCTTTAACTCTTATTCAATGCATGGTTTGTCTTTTTCAATTTTATGAAACAGCCATGGTAACATCTGGTCAAATTTGACCCAGACTGACAAAAAATCTTCAGTGTATCATTTTAACGGTACACACTTCGGTTATTGTGATGACTACAACTAGATGTTCTTCATTCCACTGTGGTCTAGAAAGATCTGACAACTGCACATATGTGGTTCCTGTCCAATGCTTGCAAAGTTTGCTGGATATCCATAGTTCCAGTGTCAGAGCACAAGAGGATATGAGAATACCAGCCCGTTCCTAGTTTGAGAAGTAGCTTTATGCTTCTTGACTAGCTTTGAAATCACTGTCAGTACGCTTAAGCTCTTTATAGAAGGAAGGAATACAAACCTCTTTGAAAGTACTTATCTGCACTTCGGAGTACTACATCTATTGCCACTTTGAAGTCAGCTGCGTCTGCATGGCACATATGGCAGTGATCTGGTAGTCTGAAGCAATAGATGATGGAGAGCTCTCTACAAAAGCTTTTCTCTTGAGCTTCTATCCATCCGTGAAAAATCAGACTGCGTTTTTCTCCAGCGATGGTTTATATATGACGTCACTTATATTAGTCGCTGATCATGGATTTATATTGGAACTATCATTATCTTCTCAAGTCTTTCCACCTGAGTTTTCAAATCATCACAGTATGACCTACCGCATTATTGTGATGAAGAACTAAAAGTTGTTCACTCATAACTCTGACTAACTCAGGTGGATAGCTTGTCCCAAACGACGTATAACGCCCAAATAATATTCTTATAGCCGAGATAACGCTATTGTTTCTTTTTTATTGGGATTGGTTACTACGTGACGGGTCCCAAAAACAGCTCTCAATCTCGCTGGGCGAGTAATATAGAAGCATAGCTGTACCCCGTAATCACCTCACATTATTTTCTGGTCACTGTAGACCTAAGGTTGCGGTGCATTTCTCGTTTATTAATCTGTTGTTTGTACTCTGTTGAAAAGTTGTCTACTTAATAGGACTGGATAAAATATTTTTCCGTAAAGCGTAAAGCTAAAAATAGTCTAGGTATGATAGTAGTCTGCCTTGATAACTATTTTCCAGATAAGATCTACATTTACAACTAAAATTTTTATTATATTTCTGAAACCTTAAATAAAATCAGGTTGATTTTTCTAAACTTTTGTCTTACAGCTATAGATTTCAAACGAATGAAGTTCCTTCATTTTACTACAAAAAGCAAACAGTACCTGAAATGACAACTACCGACACTTCCTATTTCTTTTTCCGGCAAATTTCCCATTTTACTCGATTTCCATGCTGCCACAGTCATATCGGCATTTATATTGACACTTCCGTTGGCAACTGCGCTTTCAGCCTTTCCACCGATTAGTATGTACATACTGGCTGTTACATACATACATTTTATTAACTAATGCAGATGTGTGTGTGTAATTTCATGTTGGTTCGATGTTGGACTTGTGTAGTGCTATATATTTAATATAAATGAGAATAAAGTTAAATATGGAAATCATGATTCGATACAACAAGACAAGAAGGACAGACTTTATAGTGTTCAAGAGATGATTAACTGAAGCAGATTCACGGGAGAGTGTTAGAGTTGTGATATAGAGAAGCACATGAATATGTGAATGCTATGGGGCTTAAAATGGACAGTTGTACTATGAACCATATTTAGGAAAGAGACCTAAGATCTGGATTTTGTTGCTTTGCCAAGTAAAAATCATTTAATAATTTGAAAGAGCATCTTTGTGCTTCAAAAATATAGAGTCGGGTCCCGAACTTACCTCTTCCTCACTTGTTGGAATAGTATTTCTGCGTTCGAACAATTTTTAAAGAAAAGATGTTTTTCTGCATTAAAAAATTTTCTGAAATCCCTTTGTTCTACAAAATTGAATATCGTGGTTCAGCACTGAAAAGCGTTCTGCGTTGCAAACAGAAAATGGAATTCAATCATTCAACTGCAACACGGTTTCACGCCCACATTCGATGCATGCGAATTCATTTCACTGTCGCCAACATGTTGTTTTCAAACCTTTGAACTTCAGCACTGTTTGCTGTACTATATATGTACCTTTTATGCAAATATATATAGCTACAGATATATATAGCTACAGAAACACATATCGGGTCTTATTTGCACTCTTACATCGAACGAGCAATCAGTAGCTTCTGCTGCGGGTCAGCTTTGCTCCTATAGCTTGTGAAAGTACACGCATCCCAAGAGCTGTGGGTGGAGCTACAGGAAAATGGTGACCCGCATTCCAAAAGCGATTGACACTGATACAATGAAAAAAGGTGATTGAGCAATAGGCTATTCTTAGACGAGAGCAACAAGAATCGTTACATTTACATGACAGTAGCCCGAGAAGAAATGTTCAAAGGAAAGCTGAGAGATAACAAGAAAAAACGTTAACTTCGGTTGCACCGAAGCTAAATACCCTTCACAGGTGCATTTCTGTTAGTAACTATTTGTTCAGTTTGTATGGAAGCTATATGCTATAGTCAACCGATCTGAACAATTTCTTCGGAGATTACATTGTTGCCTTAGAAAATAATATATACCAAATTTCGTGAATATATCTTGTCAAATGTGAAAGTTGTCCATACAAGAACTTGATTCCGATCGTTCAGTTTGTATGGCAGCTATATGCTATAGTCGACCGATCTGAACAATTTCTTCGGAGATTACATTGTTGCCTTAGAAAATAATATATACCAAATTTCGTGAATATATCTTGTCAAATGTGAAAGTTGTCCATACAAGAACTTGATTCCGATCGTTCAGTTTGTATGGCAGCTATATGCTATAGTCGACCGATCTGAACAATTTCTTCGGACATTACATTGTTGCCTTAGAAAATAATATATATCAAATTTCGTGAATATATCTTGTCAAATGTGAAAGTTGTCCATACAAGAACTTGATTCAGATCGTTCAGTTTGTATGGCAGCTATATGCTATAGTCAACCGATCTGAACAATTTCTTCGGAGATTACATTGTTGCCTTAGAAAATAATATATACCAAATTTCGTGAATATATCTTGTCAAATGTGAAAGTTGTCCATACAAGAACTTGATTCCGATCGTTCAGTTTGTATGGCAGCTATATGCTATAGTCGACCGATCTGAACAATTTCTTCGGAGATTACATTGTTGCCTTAGAAAATAATATATACCAAATTTCGTAAATATATCTTGTCAAATGTGAAAGTTTTCCATATAAGAACTTGATTCCGATCGTTCAGTTTGTATGGCAGCTATATGCTATAGTGGTCCGATATCGGCCGTTCCGACAAATGTGCAGCTTCTTGAAGAGAAAATGACGTTTGCAAAATTTCAAAACGATATCTTAAAAACTGAGGGACTAGTTCGTATATATACAGACAGACGGACAGACGGACAGACGGACAGACGGACAGACGGACAGACAGACGGACATGGCTAAATCGACTCAGCTCGATATACTGATCATTTATATATATACTTTATAGGGTCTCCGACGATTCCTTCTGGGTGTTACAAACTTCGTGACAAACTTAATATACCCTGTTCAGGGTATAAAAATTAAGAAGCGATTGAGAAATCTGAACATTTAATGCAAATACCTATTTTTCTTATTTTAGGTTTTTTTTGCAAAATAATCTAAGCTTAAGAAAATATAAAACGTATAGCTAGTGAGTGGCCATTCCTAAAAAAACTTGTTTCTCATTTCACACGAGAAAGTTTCTCATTAATACATCAATTCATAGGTTTCCAAAGTCCTGTAAAATTTCCTGTTTTGAACTTTTCCAAAACTTTTAAAACTTATAATCAAAAAGCTCGAGAATAATTCTATGCTGTCATAGTCAAATCTAATAAAAAGGCCTCAAAAATATATATTCCCTTCAAATTTTGATTGCTAACCGTACTTGTTCTCTGGAAAATGGTAAATAATTTTCAACCCATGGTCAGAGAGTCAAATGCGTTTGAGTCGAATTTTCCTTCACAATACAATCAATTCTGCTTAGCGTCGCAGTTATACCTGTTCGCAATGCTTTGTTGCAGCTTATGCAACCTTTTTGCGTTGGAAGCTAGTCTGAGAACAATAGCAAGGCAAAGAACGCAGCTGCTTGCTGTATAGCGGGTTTTCCCAGTTATTAGCCTTCATGTGGCGACTTTCTCTATGAGATTAATTTGAAAAAAAGTCGCTACCTGCCACCAAAGCCGCTCGCTGGCATTATATGTCAGATGTATTCCCAGAAGTGATTGCAAAACAATTTTAAATCCAATGTAAGAAAATTAAGCTTAAGCACGTTTTATGACTCATAAAACCAGTAATTACAGTAGGGAGAGCAACCACCAGGCAAGGTCATCACAGGCATGTAGTCGCGTTGACCCTGCAACACCAAAGTTGCGGGATAGTCATGTTCCATAGAATCGCAGTGGATAGTAGCATACAAAACAATAAAATTTGGAAGCAGTCATGCAGAACAAAGCAGCACAAGCGCTACCGAAAACCACTTAATTGCTCTCTTGGCTAATGCTACCGGTAAAGGATAAACTGACTCTTTTGACATAAGACTTTAATGTCTATTGTTCTTCATTTGCATCATTCTTTTGTTCTCATCGCGAGATAATAACATACCCAGTTGACTTCGGTTAAGGGATAGGGTCAGCTATGGCAGGCAAGAAGGAAGCTCGCGCGATCGAGTGTCGTCGAGATCGACAGGTCAAAAACAATAGAAAAAGTAATTTCTTCTTTGTCAAAACAGCTCTCAATTTGCTATAATCCTTGCGAAGGCTAGAAAACCATTTAGTCGTAAAACAATAGATTCAAGTGTGCTAAAAACATGTGAAACGCGCCATCCTCTTTAGTGACGTAAGAGTAACTTTGCATGAGCAGAAAATACGTTTAAGCGTGCTTTCAAACTCTATTGAAATTATTTGGCATTGTTTAGCTTAAATGGCATACTTGTGGTGGCTCAAGACCTCAAAAGACGAAAGACTTTACAAGATTTGAAAGTAAAAGTAACACAATCTGCTACTGTTGCGGGTTTTTCCAACAATTATCCTTCTCGTGACCTTGATCTAGTGGTTTTGTTTTTAATATTGGTTTCACGCAATGTTAACTTTCTGTTGGCTAGCTAAGATGGCAAGGGCAATATTTTTTTAGGTTTAAAACACATTTTATTATAAATTATTATTATATATTATTTTAAAACTGTCTTGGCATACGATAAATGTCCAGTTTAAATTTAATATTTATTCAATATATAATTTAAATTCGCACTTTGCTCTCAATAATTTTATGCGAAGTACTTGAGTGTAATTTTAACTTCACTTAAAACTCTTATGAATTATCATACCCAAAAGCATTTAAAAAAATGTATGTGCCTACATTCTTTACATTAAAAATTGCAAACGAGGCCAGTTTATCAGTTTTTGTCATATTCGTTATAGATAACCTTACGACCTCTGGTATCAGCTGTTTTTCTGTTTCTGTTGTAGTAAGGTTAATTCGAGCGAAAAAAAGCATACTTTCAATAATTTTTTTTTAAGATATAATCAATATTTATTTATTTGTATAATTATAGCATAATTATATGATATTTAAAGAATGTTCTGTGAAAGTTTCATAGAAAAATATTAAAAAATTAGCCAGTGACAGAGAATCTTCGCAGACGTTCCAAAAACAAATTGATTTGCGGTGAAAAGCATAACTCATGACTGGAACATCTGAAATTAAAATACCAAATTTATTTGATTAGTTGATAAGTTTCCTCAGGTAAAGCTGTCGAGTTGTTTTTTTTAATGATCTTTCAATTTTTTACAACGCTCGGAACTCAAAATACAGATTTTTCATCAAAAAAATCGGAAATTTTGTTGTGTAAAAATAAGTTAAAATTTAAAAAAACCGACAGCGTTATCTCACAGTTTATGTAAAGAAAGACTGTGCAAAATATCAAAAGGATCGGTTCAGTAGATTTTGAGCTACAGCGTTCACCGGCTTCGAAAAAGTGAACCTCCGTATGTAAACCTCTTCATTGAAAAATGTGCAGCAAAATCGGCGGGACGACTACTGGCTGCAAGAGAATTTACAAATAGAACTTTGGGAAACGCTCGGTGGATAATAATGGTTGGCCAAACACCGACTACATGACCTCACTTTTCAACTGGGAAACTGCCGGGCGTAAAGGTAGGGATCGGAAAAGGACGATGGAGTTGGTGCGAGAATATACTATTCAGAGTTAGGCACAAGGCAGCTTTTTGAGTTATCGGGCCACTGAAGTATAATTTAAACTAAGGTCTTTGTTATTGCAAAAGCCGCGGAACTGGCCTTTAAATCACCTGCAGGCAATTCCAGAGTCAACATCTACGCAGGCAGCCAAGCAAAATTCAAGACAGTAACCTCGAATCGAATATCGGTCAGAAGTATCTTGGGAAGCAGAGCAGCAGTGGAGAGTGTTATGAGAAGTAAGCAACTTAACCTCTACTGGGTTCCAGGCCACAAAGGCATTGAGAGCAATGAAATTGTGAATGAGGTTACCACGAATGGTGTACGGCTAACATCCGAAAACGTGAACAACATAAAGAACCCATGCGTTGTCTATACGATGATCTCGAGAGAAGCATGGTAAAGAAAATCAAAATACAATGGAACGAGCTCCCTGGTTTCAAATCTGCAAAAGTCATGTGCAATACGGCAGATCGGAAGTACAAAGAACTCCTATTGGCACACGACAGAAGAGATTGTAGGAACATGATGGGAATACTAATTGGTTACTGTGTGGTGGCGAATCACGATGATGAGCCTGACAGATCGAAAACTATGCAGGAAATGTCTAGAGAAGGACGGAAACAATGGACCATCTCTGGTGCACTTGTACCGCAAAACTACGATATAAGCATCTGGGGTAACCACGGTATGACACACTAGAGGAGGTATCGATAGTGAGACCGAAGAGTCTGTTAAAATTCACGTTAAGCGCAGGCATCCAAGAGGCTGACTACTTGTTTTGGATCTCGCAACTGAACTTCATCTGGTATCGCAGAGGACCAAAACTGATCTACGCGAGACTTATTGGCCTACCAGATTAACCTAACTAAACCTAAGCCAAGACATAGAATCTCTCTACAAAAATTTCAATTATTCTTAAGATTGACATTTTGACATTACGTATTTATATAGCCTCAATTACTCTCTATATTCAGTTGTTTTTTTCCTGGAAGAGCGTAATATTATCTTTCGAATTTCATACTCTTATTCTGAAATATCAAATTTTGAATGATGAATCCGAAAACTAGATTAGGTTTGTGTTTAAAATATGGCATCTGTGTTCTTAGAATACATAACAACAAGTTCATGCTGATATCTGGTATCCTCTTAGTCTCTCCAGCACATCCTAACTAAATGTTTTGCTTTCCAGAGCGCTTCAAGTGTTTTGCTCCTTGGCCACAAGTTTAACTACCAAATATGAAATATAAAAACTTAAACTGAGATTAGCTCTCCGAATTTTTATTATTGTTGTTATATTGGGACTTTAGTACGTTTCACAAAGGTTCCATATATTAACTTGATTTTTATCGGTCAGTCTGTAGAGGAGCTGTAAGCTGTAGTGGCTCGATCTGAACAATTTTTTCGAAGTCTCGCAAATCGAGAAGCTAGCTCGCGTATATACAAACAGGCGGACGGACAGGCAGACATGGCAAAATCTACTAAATTTTTAATATTTATCATTTGTAAATATGTACGTATTTTAAAGATTCTGCGATTCTCTCGTTGTTACAATCTTCGTGGCACTCGTAATATAGTCTGTACAGACTATAATGATGACTTTGTCAATTTAAGGTGATAGAGTACTACAAGGGCACATTTTAATATCATGTAAGACACATTTGCATTATGCATTTAGTGTACATTTAGACGCCTTATCCGCACACAGTGTTGCCATATAAATGTTTATGCAAAAGTGGCGTTGCAAATTTGGTGCTGCTCGCTGCTCGGTGTCGAGTTGGATTGGCACATTTCCAAAATGCATAAGTGAGGCAGTGAAATCGTCGCGGTTGCCGTGTGCAACTACCTTAATGGCTGCATATTACAGCCGCAATAAATGCATTTATGAGCATATGTGTGCTTGAGCGCGGCTTAATCGATGTATGGCAACACTGCAGCAACAATTCTACTACAAAGTGGCAAGTATGAATGAGTAAATAATATCAAATGCAGCACAAGCGAAGCAAATAGCCAATAATATTGCAACAACAGCAATCGGAGCGGGGCTATGCATCTAAAAGCCCACACACTTTGAAGTGAATATGTACAAGTGCAAGAGTGTGTGTGCGTTGAAGCGTCGCGCTTGCTGCATAAATTTAAGTGCTCGTTATACATTGCTCGCTTATGTTGTTAGGCAACAACAAATTGTACAACATTTACTGCTTCTCGTTGCTTGTTGTGGCTGTTGCAACAACAATTTCCTGCTTAGTGCACAATGTGTGTGTAAGCATATAACTGTGCCTTATTTTTGGCACTGAGTCAAATGTGATTTCGCCGCCGTTGCCAGAATCTCTCGCCAATTCTTCACTTCTGCCAATTCTATTTATTGAATCACTTTTATTATATCCATAATGCTTTAGAATAGCAATTGTTTGTTGTTTTTATGAATCGGTGATTTCATTCAGCGGAAACGAATAAAGAATTGCTTAAAATGGCGAGGAAATGCAACAGGATGTATATTTTATTATGCCGCGTTGGCGTTTGATTGACAACGGTAATTGATTTATGTCGCTTACTGCATATACTTACCATGGCCTATTTCTATAAATGGAGAAATATTACATTATATTTTTTATAATAAATCTCAAATAAGAGATATGCAACAAAAATATATTGCCAACAAACTGAACATTAAAGTCAATATTAATTACACCATTAGTCTTTTAGTCTTATTGTTTCATGAGAGCAAATCAATAGTCTCATTAGACTTATTCGTTATATAGAACATATTTTTTCTCTTTATAATTACTCAAATCAAGTCATCATCAGTTCTGGCCAAAGAAGAGGAAAAAAAGGTGAAGAGCTAAAAAAAAAAAACGGTCGTTTGGAATTTAATCTATTTAAATCCAATTATTTGATTTACTGGCTTACTACAACAATATAATTGAGAAGAGAGCCTCCAAAACTCGTAAAATTTATTTAAAAGAAAATGATAAAAGTAAGAAATAAATCTAACTTACGACTTCCTATTAGCTGGCACCATCATAAAATTATCTTTTATTTGCCCGAATAAGAAAATTACTTAAGAGAAGAGCCTGCTTTAGACGATTTTTCTGAGAATTTTTTTTGGGAGGGAAAAAAATAAATTTAAAAAATCTTTGACATTCTGCCTTTGGGAAGCAATTGCCCGATGCTTCTCGCATGTGCATTTGTCGGACGGCGGGCAGGATGCAGGTCGCAATTTCTATCGGAAACAAAAAGTTCAGAGAGATTAATATTTTCTAATAATTTATCTTCTAGTTAAACTATAAAAATTCCAAAAAAAGTGTAAAATTTTACAAATATTTTAAAAATTGAAAAAAGTGGGTTTTGACCAAAAATTTTTACTTTAGGTTGGTTAAAATTTTTTTTTTTTTTTTTTAGTTTAAATAGAATATAATTTAATGCCAAAGATAATAAACTATGCCTCAATTCCATATGACGTTTAAGAAAAATCGTAAAAATAAAAAACCGAGAAATCGCGTGTCAAAGCTTTCTGCCCAAGCGTTCATATATCTGCTAGACGCTCGGTCACTATTTACTTTTTAGCTACGACAATATTCCGAATTTCAATCTATAACTTTAGGGGCATATTCTTAGATAACTTTTAAAAAGATTTAAGCAAAAAAAAAAAAAATCGATTGTTTTAAGCTTCTAAAGCAGGCTTACCCTATATTTAAGGTTCGTTAATAGAGTAATTCTGTAACATCGACCTACACTGATACCACTTCAACAAAGCTCTTTTATTTTATTCTTGAGGCGGCCAATATCAATTCCAGCAATTTTATAAGGCTCGCTTAGAGATATCACTTTTCTCCATACAAATTTGACAACTAAGATCTAATGAAAAATCTAGTCGGAGAGCACAAATAATGATGTCCAAACTAGCTATAAACTGATTTCGAAATCACTACTTCAAGTTCCGGAAATTGTAGCAATGCCTTCGATAATAATTCACGCAAAATTTCGTGAAGATATCTTGTCAAATAAAAAATTTTCCGTAATAAGTTTGTTTTGGTCGATTTGTTTCTAGGTTAGTTATACCGTATGATTGTCCGACCCCAACAACTTGTTGAGAGTTTGTTGTACCTCTTTAATTTATTATATTCTAGAGCAGAGCACCAGGGAAACAATGGAGCATCTTTTGTGCACTCGTTCCGCATTGGCAAGATTACGTTGTAAGCATATTGGGTCTCCACTGTCATACCGGAGGAGGTATCGATAGTGAGGCCGCAGAGTCTGCTAGAACTCGCATCAAGCACAGACATCCGAAAGGATGACTACTTGTCTTGGACCTAGGATCTGAACTACATCTGGTATCGCAAAGAACCAAAACTGGTCTATGCGTGGCTTACTAGCCTACCAGTTTAACCTAACCTAGCCTATCTATGCCAAGGTGGGTGAAGATATTTTGTCAAACAAAACTATTTTCATACAAGAACCTGATATAAACGGTTCTGATAAATGAACAACAAGAAATTTTCGTGGGGAGAAAAACACTCCTGTAAAATTTCAGAACAATAGCTCAGAAACTGAAAGACTAGTTTGTGTATTTCATTTAGAAAAGTTCTCACAAACTAAGCTCTGACACATTTCCCGCTAAGTACTACTTCGGTAAAAGAAAAAACCGGTGCACGAAAATCCGCGTAGTTAGTTACTCATATGCCATGATGTGCTTAGACGAAGCTGACAACCAGTAAGTAGAGCCACTAAATCACAGTTTGACACACTCAGCTAACTAACTAAGGAAGGTGATTGAGGAAAACATCACTCGCATGGAAAAGAGTTCACGAAGAAATATGTTGCTACAGCGAGCGATTGACCGGAGTGTGCAAGTATTCGAGTGGAAATGTCACTAATATATTTGAGTGGTGTTTTTGGATAAATTTTTTTATGGAAATTAATTATTAATTAATATTTTCACATAATAAAACATTCTGGTTTTAGTAAAAATATGTTTTGAAATCTTAAAAATTTACTGAAATGGAAACGAAATTGTTAATTTTTCATTAGAAATAGTCACCTAATTACGAATAGTCTAAAAATAACAAATCGGTTTATAAAAATCAATTCTTGGAACAGTATTAATGAAGATTTATGAAAAATAACTAGCCAAGTATATGTAGTTCTCTGACATTTTTTTATCGCTAAAATGGAGACAGTCTCGTAAGTCGGCTACCATATTCCAAAGTTTGGGTCAAGAGAAAGAAAATCGCGAAATAAAGGTTCACCTTTTATGACTCACGAAACCAGTAATTACAGTAGCCAGAGAAACCATCAGTCAAGGTTACGATCTATGGCACCAAACTCAAGAGGTGCTTTCTTGTTTCCTAAAATTGACCGCAAGTGCGGGATCGCAGCGAACAGAACAATAGAACTCAAGTGAACAAAACATGCCATAAAGTACCAGAAGCAACTTAATTGCTTTCTTAGCTAATATTCGTACCGCAAGTAAAGGTTGAAGTGCGTTTTTAAACACAAAGCAGACCACTTTAAGTTCTATTGTTTCTCTCTTGCATCATTCTATTGTTCTCATCGCGAGATTAAAGTTGGTTGACTTTTGGAAGGGATCAGTTACAATAAGTAGGTAGAAAGTTTCCGTGATCTAATGCCGTCGAGGTCGACAGGTAGAAAACGATTGAAAACACGATTCAGTAAGGATGTGCCATTGTTCTTCACACATTTGATCCGTTTCATTGATGATGACGTAAGAGGAACTCTGCGCCATGTTTATGCGTGTTTTCAAACTCTTTCGTAGTTATTCGACATTTTTCGGTGGGTAAGGTGCTCAAAAGACAATAGATCTTACAAAATTTGAGAGTAAAAGTAAAATCATGAAATGGTGACTTTCATCTACTTCCATTGTTGTGGGTTTTACCAACAATTATCGTTTGCGCGACCTTGTTTACTTGAAATTTCGTTAAGACTCTAACACATATTCCCTACCCTCGGCTTCCGTTACAATATCAGAGTGTCACACCTACAAAAGTGGAAAGTTTTGGTGCAAAAAGCAAACAAATCTGTTTCGTTAACCCAGCAACGTTTTAATAGAGAGTTTACAATTAGGTTGATATGATTCCTTAAAAAACTCATTAAAAAAAATTCAAATGATTTTTATATAATGTGAAGTACAATTGATCATTCAAATGGCTTCCACAACTTCTTTTGCAGGAACAAATTCGATGAACCCAATTTTCGAGTGCTTTTTCCACTAAATAATACTCGTAGATCCTAGTATATCAAGAATCGTATGTTCAATATTGAGTTCTAAAGCTTGAGGGCAATCTAATATATTGCAAAAGACCAATGACTTCAAATAACTCCACAAGAAGTCGTCTAATGGTGCTAAATACAACTCCTTGGACTGCATTAAATCTCAAAATATCTTGAAATAATCGAATTTCCTAACTTCTCTCAGATGTTGTCAATATCAACTTCTTTCAATTGCGGTCAAAAAAGTTGGTTATCATCGATCTATATCGCTCTCCGTTGGCTATAACGACATCACCGGCTTCATTTGGAAAGAAGTATGGACCGATGATTCCGCCAGATCAAACACAACACCAAACTGTTAACTGTCATTACTGTATATAATGAAAAAAAGCTACAGGTCATATTAGGAATGGCCGAAGCGATACTTATAAATCATATCATCCCTATTTGAATACGCAAAAAGAAATACTTTTGAAAGAAAGAGTTCAGTTTTGACCAAAGCCAATTTGAAAGTCTTTAAACATAGAGAAATAGCTTGCTTAAAGTATCCATTTGATATTTATTATATACTGCTAAAGTTTTCTATGACGATCTTCTAAGTTGTATGCTCTTTCGTATGCAATGAACTGAGGAAGGTATCGAAAGTAGCCACCACAAAATCACAGGTTATAAGTATTCTCATAAGTTGGGCACAAAATATCCTAGGTCGCAGTGTAAACCTCACCTTATTTCTATCGCCAAGCTTAAGCATACTCGAATTGCTTTCAAAGTTCACTCAAATAAGCTATAGGTTTATTTTAATATCGCAGAACTTGCCAGCGGGGCTGGATAGCGAACACAAATTTAGCATCATAAGAAGCGGAAGATTTGTCTTACTTTGAAATAAACTCGAGATATAACTCTACAAAACCCATTCGAGCTTATAAGCCACAGCTATAGTGCTGTTCGCAATGAAACTTCTAAAAAAAACACCGACATTTCGAACTACCCCGGTACAGTCTACCAAACGCTGCCGTCAATTGCATTAACGTCACTTCAGACTATGGTGTTTATGTGTAATGGTGCGTCATGGTACATGTGTGACAGCTGCAGCATAGCGGCACGCTGCCAAGAGTGAATAAAAACGGTACTGAAATTGCAAAACATAAAAGTGAAAGACGCAAAACGCGACGTGAAAACTGCCGTTGCCTTTCCTTCAGTGTTCCCAACATCACTAACAGGGCTGGCTATCTGCTGGAAGGTGTTTTTGCTACGTGCAGCAGTTCACCGCAGGCCGTTTTCTCTTTTTTGGAACTTCTGAGGGTATGTCAGTAAATTTGCACTACCGTGAGAAAAACCGCAGACGAATTCCTTCAAAAGGAAAATTCTCAACTGCAACTCTGGCTTGTGCAAATAACACCAACCGACCCAAAGGAAGAGAGTGGTGCTGTGTTTTTGGATTTTCGGTTATTCTTAAAGGTATTACATTCCCATAGTATCACATTGGTGAATTGGAGGGCTTTTATGTAAATTCTGATAAAATTTATAACTACGTAAGGCATTAATTTTTTAAATATCGTTATTATTATTTATAATTTTTTTATATTAATTTCACGTTATAAGATGTATGGCAACATTCAATTTTGCCTATTTATTGATTGGTGGCAACCCCGTTTCATTTTATTTAGATAAAGTATTTTGCAAAAACCAAAATATAAGAGGCATTTTCTACAAATTTTTTTTGAAAAAAAAAAAAATTTATTTGAAACCTATTGGCAACTCCGTTTTAGAAAACAGAGTTTTTGCAAAACGGTTCTTATTACATCTGATTTTTTACTCTCTACTGGATTATGAAAAAAAATTTTCAAACTTAAAACTAATAATTTATGGTTTGGTGGCAACTACGTTCAATTTATTTTAAACTTGTTTTAATATTAAAATATTTGAAGTTGTAAAAAAGCGTAGACAACACAATTTATATATATATATGTATGCGCATAACTCATGCAAAACATGGTTGGTTTTTAAACAAGTGGCAACTATATAATATTATTATTTACTCTTACTCAATTAGAAATGGTAATTAATTGTAACTAAAAAAATTTCAAAATTTTATCTAATGATTTGTTACAAGGTGGCAACAACGTTTAGTGTGTTTTATGATATTTTTTTATATTTTAATATTTGAAGTAATAAAAAGCGTAGAAAAAATTATTTACAAAAATAAAGTTAAACAGGTGGCAACTCCATATTTTTTTTGGGCTGCCAATATAATCAAAATGTTGTTTCTTATTCAATAACAAATATTCTCGATGCCTTATAGACATATGTACAGTTTTATTTTGATACATATGGCAACCACTTCTTGGTAAACTTTTCGAAATTTATTTTTGGTCAACAATGTTATCAATTTTTTTTACTTATTTCCACAATTGGTAATTTTACAAATATTAGATGTGAAGTTTTAATTTTATATATTTGGCAACCTTTTATTGTAAACTTTTGGAACAACTCTTTAGCGCTTACATTCTTATGACCCTCACTGACCTCGCCTCTTTGAAATCATTACATATATTTTTCCCAACCAAATTGTCATGTCACATTTCATTAACTCTTATTTAGCCATTACTCGTGTCATCTTATCGTCGTGTCGATTAAATGCCTCCTTGATCTCCTGACAGCAAATCAATGCAATTACACTTCCAGCTCAATCGGCAGGGCGGCCGCTACGAGAGGTCCGTTGGTCACTTTCTGACGTTTCGGGCAATGATTTACAGCAATTAATTTGTTGCAACAACAACAATGACTGAGACAATACATTTCTGCCACATCAACGCTTCCACACTTACTTGCGCTTGCACACTCCCCTACATACTGGCATGCCATGGCAAAGCGGCTATGTGGCTGGAGGAGTAAGCTTCGGTTCGTACAACATAATCTGATTATTGGCTGAGGACACAAGTAATAGGATTTCGAGCGGTCAAATGCCGAAAGGCGATAGCAAAAAGAAATGGCTAAAACAAACAGCTCATCGGGGTCATAATTGAGCGGTAAATAGAAGTGGCGAAGCGACATTTCACACGCCATTTGCTTTTATTATTTAGTAGAGTATATACATATATATGTTATATATTTGTATTCATATTGATTATGTCTGGCAACTTTGCAACAAAAGAGAAGCAACAAATATTTGAGCACTTTTGCATTATTCGACATTCTCGTTAATTTTGTTTTCCTTTTTGTTTATTAATTAACTTAAGCATTTGATGATTTATGAAGCTCGAGTGAGCGCTGGTGGACAAATGACTCGTTGGGATTGTGGGTGGCAGCGAAGCCACAGTCAAAAAGTTTTTCTAGCAACCGTTGTTGGTGGCAAGGAATTACTAAGCGATTAGATTTAATGAATCGACATTTATCGAGGGTTTGTTTTGCTTGATTTGGCGGCTTCATAAATAAATGTATGGGTGTGGGTACTGAGCAGGCATTACATGGTTACTGTGGTTGGGTCACAAGTTTGTCAACCCCAGCGGATTAAAAACTAAAACAAACAAAAAACACAATTAAGGAATTAAAAAGCCGCAATAAAGGAACACTGAGCATTGTCGCGAATTGTTAGGTGTGAGCTATTTCAAGTACAAGTAGTAAGGGAAGCTCGTTAGAAGGGGTTTCTTACTACGGCTGCATTAACTAAATTTTGCGAAAATACCTAATTCTCTTTTGGTTAGAAAATAATACTAAGTTTCATCAGATTCCGTCATCCCACATTAGAACAATCAAGCAACAATAAATATATTTTATTGAAGCTAGTTACAATCTGTTCAAATAGGGTTAGATCGCCTAAAAGACAAACCTTAATGGGTTAAAGTTCGGCTAAATTTCGGTTACGTAGAACTATCGGCCCTCGTGGATTCCACGCATGTAATAAACCACCTCTTTAAATGACAGATCAAACATACTCATCTAATACCTCGCTTCCCATGGTTCGATATCATCGGAACAGCTCGTTTATTTGGCCTCACATTAACTGACTTTGATGACAATAAAGTTGAGCACTAACCGCAACTATGTATTGGAATAAAACATCGCAGGAACTCATTGTCTTGGGCTGATATATGCAATTAAGAATCTCAGAGAGTAATAGTAACCGAAAGCTAATACCACCACTTGATGGGACGATATCGTTATCATGAAAATCACAATGTTAAACTGTAACAAAGTACCTACATTCAAAAAGAACCAATGTCCGTAGATGAAGCTGAGTCCAGGAGACAAAATATTTGATACTTCAATCCCATTGACATTGAAGAAAGAAAGTAAAGACATTAAGGGTTCTGTATTAACGATATATTGATGTGATGACACAGGTTTAGTCTAATAATATTCAAACTCACAGGTAAATGAAACCAGAGATGAGTACAATGGACAAACCTAAGGTTCTTAATTATACATATGGAACGTGAGAGCTTCTGGAATCTGATGTGTAGGTACTAAACAGCCGAATGGTATTCGTTACACTCTACCAAACCACAAGAAGCCAAACACTTGAGGAGGTTCGAACATCATATGAGGTCCAGAAAGCTCAGCTTATTAAACTATGTGAATGTGTGAGAAAACGAGTCGATGTGATGACACTTTATATATAACTCTTGAGAGATTTTAAATGTGACGATTATTAAATGTAAAATACAAATAAATTTTTAGTTTTGTAAACAGTTTTGCTCTATTTATTACTTCATATAGCTGCATGCTAAAACTATTGACTCATTAAAAGGAGGACACATTAGAGAGGAATCGGGTCGCTGACGTCATTGAACCAAATGCCTCTTCAAACACTTCAAACGAATATACGGCTCATTTTAACGTTATCAAAACAAGACATGAACAGGGAATAGACTATGTCATGCATTCCTGTATCACATTTCTAGAAGGAAATGCACCCTGCAGGAAAATTTCTTGATTTAAAGATGGTTGGACTTTAAAGTATCGATTAATTTGACAAGGAAGAGCCAAAGCAGTGTTTGTTGATTACTTCTACAATGCTTGGGACAAGACTAAGGTTTGAAAATCGACGATTAACAGTCAGAGATCTTACTAGCATCGTTGAATCATTTGGACCTAAAGATAGTAAAAGCACGATTGCTTTCAAAATCACTATTTTTTACGAAAAACAATGTCGCTTTAACGTCTATGAAACAATGTTTTCCGACTAAAAGGATGTCATGAAACGTATTATTACTGATGATGAGTCTTGGATCTATGCTTACGACCTGAGAACAGACGATGAATTGGTCAAATATCGTGGTAAAGGTGAGCCAAAGTCGAAAAACACCGTGAGAATGGTCAAAAATCTGGGTTATGTTGACAGCTTTCTTCGATTTTCGACGTGTGGTACACTCCGAACTCCTTATGGCCGGTCAGACTATCTATAGGGACCATTATTTGAGTGTTTTGTGTCGTTTGCGCGAATTAGAAAAAGTCTTTCTATATTCAGAAAATTCTCCAGGTCTTGAGGTTGAAAGTATGTAAAATATCTTTGTCCCGTTCACGTTTTCCTTTAGGGTATTTACACATGTATCGTACAATATTGGAGCATCAACGGCACTAAACGAAGTGAACGCATATCCACTCGTTTCAGGGCAAGAAAGTGGAAAATGATATGTTGCAGCGTTGCCCTGGAAAAAAGACGCATAAAAGTAGAAAAGACATAAAGTCAAGATGTCAAGATTTAACTTAGAAGTTTATACTGCGTACTCGGATACATACCATCATACATGTATGCGTGTGTGTGTGTGTGTGTGTGTGTGTGAGTGCAGGGAATCATTTTGATCAGAGCGAGTTGCGTTGTGTGAGCTGCACGGTTGATTTCCCGGCTTTTCTTCAGCAGATTGTTGCTACAGTGTCGCTGTCTTGTCGCTGCCGTGGCTCGCTGCATCGTTTGTAATAAATGATAAATGAGGCGACGACCCCATACACTCCTTTCGCAAATCGCCGTAACCCCCTTTATCGCTGCACTTCTTAGTTGGGCTGGCTTGGTGCACATTAGTTATGCTGCTGCATGGAAATCTTCGGCGTTGCAAAATGTTGATAACAAAGTGTTTGAGCGATGTTGTTGACTCTGCTGCCGCTGCTGCTGCTGCATTATGTCGCTCTCCACGGCATAATGGATTGCTGGAGTTTATTGTGTATTTCGATAAGTTGCAACACGTTGCGCAAATATGGATTATACCCGCGCGCAGGCATTATGTACATACATATAAAGACGTTATATACATATAACGGACATATGTACTTCCTTTATTAAGATTAAAGCAAATATTTGCCTGTGTTGTTCAAGAGAGTGCATGTTTGTTTACCGCTTTAAATTTTGCTTATTTTTTCCAGCAAATTTGATGTGGAGTTTGAAGTGGATTTAGAAATATTTTATTAGATATAAAATAATTAATATATATGGAATGTATTCATAATAAATATAGACCGATACATGAATATTCGTATGTTATGTTATCTGTTAGATTGTACTCCTTAACCTTGTTATGCAATATATTAAAAAAAATATCAATTCTCTCTTCTTGCAGGTATTTTCGTTACGTCAGTATGAGTCAGACTCTTACTTCAAAACAAGCTATGTTTTCAGTATGAAAAATTACTCAAATAAAAACAATCTATTAGAGGATCTACATAATGTAGATAAATAGAGGGTGAATCTTCCAAAAGTCCCTACTTTTCTAAAGAAAAAACACAGAACCTTCAAATGTAACGGGGAATGTTTATTATCACTCGAAAGAGCATTCCTTGGCATTTATTTTTTAGGGATTATCTCTTTCAACTGTTGGCAGCGGCTACGTCTCAGATAGTCCATCCGTTGAGTCCAATTTTCGGTGACTTGTTCGAGCCTTTTGTCTGGTAACTGGCGAATGACACACGTGATGTTTCGCTCCAAGACCTGAAACGAAGCGGAACTTTACATATGTCCAAAATTTCTATCGATGTGGTATCGGCATAAAATATGAAACTATATACTTACAGAAGTGTTTTCTCAATTAATTCATTGATGAATGCGATATGTAGGACATTGCGTCGTCTTGTTGAAACCAAATGTCGTCGAGATCACGAGCTTCAATTTCATCCAATAGTTGGTTAACGGTCGCCATTGACTCTTGCGTTCTCACCGGCATCATTTTTGTTCCAAATGCAGCATTTTTGCTTGTCTACATACCTAGTGAGCCAGAAATGGGTCTCATCGCTGAATAAAATCTTCTTTGAATTGTTCAAGAGCTATAGAGCGAGGCGATGTCGTTTGGGACGATCGAGCGGCTACAGTTCTTGCACCTTCAATTCAAAAACGCTATAAGACCTAACACCGTGGCATATGCGAGAAGAAAGAGTGAGATCTTGAAATACTAAGGATATACACAGAAGAGGCAAATACCTGACAAAAATAACTGTCGAAACTGCGTAAATCTTATCCTGGCCAGCTAGCCGAACAGGTTATCATAGAAAGGATCAGCCAGTGTTTTGACAAGCAATGTTCTATCTATCGTCTATTACTACTAAACGACTAAAGGAGAATGCGTTACTTATTAATATTCTAAACGTTATTCAATCTTCAAAAGAAAACTGCTTTTAATCGGCATTTGAATCTGCAGCATTTCGTTTCACTTACTATAAGGTGTGCTTTCTGATTCCGAATTTCGAATGATATTTACAGAGCCGATAGTTATTTTCCATGTTTTTCAAAAATGATTTTTTTTTTAATTTTCTTCCTAGTACGTTTTCGAAAATAAAAGACAAAAAAAAACAGAACAGTTGCCTAAAGCGTTTATAGAATTTACCGTTTATATTGCCAATTAACTATAACTTCCGTACGTTTTACATGTGAAAATATTTGAAAAGCGCCAGCGCAATAATATTGCACAATAGCAGAATGCAATTTGTGGCAATTACGTCAGTTATGCGTTGCATGAATTGAATTGACCGTAACACGATTAATTTAGTTGCAAATACAATCAAACTATATATATGTGTGTGTACGAAATTAAATGTATTGCTGCTATATATGGTGTAAGGAAATAATACATACAGACATATATACCAATGTATGTGCTTTACAATAACAATTTGTATTTATGCTGATTACTTGCACAAATATTTTTTTTGCCGCCACAAGCGATTGTTCGCCATACATACTTACATATATGTGAACATATATTTTTGCAATAAATATTTACACTTACAATGAATGTAAATATTTTATTTTACTTAAATGCATTAAAATAAATGCATTTGCCAACCATAATGTGGTTGGCGAGCGAATTTTGCTCCGAGTTTGTGTTGGTGTGTGGTTTGTTGGCGATGTGCTTTGAGTTCGAAAGCACTTTCGGTTATGAATTTTGAAAAATTTCAACAAAAGTCTCTTAGAGAGGAGCAGAATAATAGTTCTGTGAACTAGAGTTCCAATGACGAAATTTACTTTTGAGTCAACGGATGAAATTAGCACAAAAGCGGGTTTCTTTTACAGTAATCCATGCATAGAAACGAACTTCAAACTAAATTACTACAATTTAATCTTTCAGACCAAAATTGTCGGCATAGCAGAAGGTGCCAAGTGGGCTGCTCCAACCAAAAAGTCCATAAACCTTCTAAAGGATAGTCAAGCCACAGTTAACACACACACACAAAGCCAACCAACACTAGGTCAGGTTAGGTTATGCAAGCAGGCAATCGGTTAATCTCAACTGGGTTTCTGGTTACATGGGAATAGAAGGAAATGAAAGACATTCGATTTGGTACAGACGAAGGCAGCTGAAGACACAATTTCCCTTAGTTAACGCAGATCATCTGTCAAGGGTTATTTGAAGCAATAAATTCTATAGGAAAACCTCAGCTCTTGGTTGCTTGTATTTTACAGAGAGAATGCCAGAAAGTAACTTTTGGGTAGTGTTAATGGTGACCAGACCAAAAAGCTTCCATTTCTAGGCAAGTAACATTGCAATGGTCATCACACTTAAGATCCAATCTTCAAAATAAGGAAAACGTGAATTCGGTTTTATGTAGAGCATGTGCGGAGGATGAATAAATACTGTAAGATTATTTATGCGAATTTCCAGCCTTTAGCTGGATGAGACAGGACATATGCCACGGCCCCCAATGCTCCAACTTAAGGGACATTGGGCAACTGGGATGAAAAATAATCAGGGGTTTTACCAACCCTGAGTTGCTGGATTGCTTACCACCCGGGAGCCCAACGGCTTTCATGGGAGCCTAAATATGCCGCCTGCAGTTTGGCGTTCACGCGCCTCTTTTTTCAACCAACCAACCAATCTTACTTGAAAAATGGTATTGACGGGCAAAGAGATCTACTCGGCGTGGTCTGATGGCGTTTATATTCCAATTTTTTTATTTGTGTGACAGAAATTTCAATTGAAACCAGGGATAGTCATTGAAAGACTAAAAAAATTTATTACTCGACTCCTTGTGTTAACATCGAGCCATATTTATACCCTGAACATAGTATACTAAGTTTGCCACGAAGTCTGTAACACCTAGAACCTAGAACCGAACAATATGACCTGAGTTGATTTAGATATCACCGTCTGTCCGTACATATACATGTACGCAAACTAGTCGCTCAGATTATTTTTTTTTTTTGGTATTGAAATATGACGGCTCACACTATTTCGCACACAAATATGTGAAAAAGATCTTAACGGATACTGATTTAAAAGACACTGGGCTTTACTGGCCTCACAGATATCTTGATTTGATTTTCCTTGACTTCCTGTTTTGAAGTGACCAAAATTTCTCAGACTGAATGTAGATATTCTTTCCGAAATCATTACTATGCAGCTCGAATTTTGAAACATACATATAATGGCAAAGCAAAAAAAGAGTTTATTATACCATGGCAAGTTAAGATGGCTACTTGATTGATGTTTTACTCCAAAAATATTCCAAATAAATTGAGGAGTGTCAAGCTATATTCTACATACACATATGTATTAAACATACATAAAGTGCTATTTTTCTAATTCCAAAATTGTGTATTTTAAATTTTACAAACCAACATAGAATGTTGCGCTTTCTGTAATGAAAGCAGGGCCTTGGCAACTGTCAATTTTGTATACTTACGCCATTATTCTAATACTTACATATGTGTATTTTTTCCTTTAGATGTCAGTATATATTTTTAAAGCATTGTTCTATAAAATATTTTATGCTAGTTCGCACACAAATAAAATATCTATATATCGTCACCTAAAATACAAAATAACGTATCATAAAAAGAATATAAAATCATTGTCGGATATAATAACCTTTTTATAATTGGTTTCTATTTATTGTGTTTTCTTCGCTTGTAAACTAATGAAAACTGATGTTACGTTATTTTGCTTTTCAGGTGGCGATATGTAAATATGTATGTACATATATATTATATTTAAAGTATATGTCGAACGTCAAAACTGTTATTTGGATTATTTATAGGGATTAAAAGTGGAATCTCTAAGAAAACTGCATAGTGTTGAAAATGCTGGCAATTAATCTACTTATGCAGCTTAGTAATAATTTATTAAACAAAAGCATTTGAAAGCTCACGATTTAAAAGAAAACTGGCAGTAAATCTTAAAAGCTTTCTAAAGCGCTTTTATTACTTATTTTTATGAGATTTGAGAGAAAATTAAATAGAAAATAGAGTTTATGTCAGCCATGCTATAAATCAACCTAATAATTAATTATAGGTTATTTGAATAAAAGTACTATATATGTAAATTACTTATAGGCGTATTTTATTGGAAGATTTATGTTATGAATTAAGTGAACGTAGTATGTGTGTACATACTGTTGTGGGCAAAATATAGCAAGACTTTTCAATATAAATTTCGGGCGAAAATACATTCGTCGAAATACTTTTTTTCTGGGTTGGTACAACTGTCAGTGACATGAGTACCGAATGTAACTTCAAAATAATTATTAGTGTTTAGTATAATTTTGTCTTTCTGAAGTACATATATAAAGTTCATTCGGCGATTTTTAGGATAAGTGAAGTTATTCAATAAAGAAGTTCCATTCAATTTTCAGTCAAAGAAAGTGAAAGCCAGACTAATTTCAAAATCTTTCAATTTTCTTGAGAAACAGCATCGCGTTAACGTCTGTAGAACAATGCTTTTCGACTACCAGGATGTCATGTAAAGTATTACTACTGGCACGGAAACAAGCGATAAGAGTGAGCCGAAGCCGAAAAAAATTACAGTTTTTTCGATTATCGATGTCTGCTGCACTTCGAATTTCTCAAACAACAGCTTCGGTTGTTCTTATATCTTATACTGTTGTTGAAACTTTCTAATCTTTATATTCAATTATTTAAGAATCTTAAGTTCTTCGCTGAGTTTCGTTATTATATATACTATATAATCGTTATATTATACACTGTGATTTTTTGTCCGAAATTCTCATTATTTTTGCAGACTAGTTAATTGAAAATTGAGATAAATCACGTAGTCACGAAGCCAACGCCAGCTATTGTATAAATTCTTGAAGTGAGAGCTTTAGTTAATATGTTAAAGAGATGGAGAAACCAGTAGAGCTGTTGCGCATAATGTTTTAAAACAAACATATTAGAATTTTTGATTTATTTATAACAGAAATTTATAATGTCTTGATATTTAAAACTTTAAATCACTATCTATACGACTCACATGTAACATGTAATGAAGTATATTGAATATGCGATCATATTAAATTGCGCTCTTGTTTTAACATAAATTGCATCGATATTTCATTTTACTATGAAAGAAGTATGCTTTCCGGTCATTGCACATTGGGGTTCACTAGCGAACATGGCATTTCAGTTATTCATTCATTTACTGTTCGTATCTTCGTGTGTTTTTTGCATTTGTTGTTTAAAAAGGCATAAAAACGGCAGATATGCTCTTTCGCACTTCATTAAATATTTATTTATCGCTTGTGCAGGGATTTTTGTCAGTAAATACAATAAAGATTATTAGCGTTACATTGATGCATTACCATATATGTATGTATGTATGTATACAATGGATTTCAGGTATTTTTTGTTTTTGGTTTTCACTAAACTTAAAATGTTCTTTATTGGTATTGTTGTAAAAGGTGCCTGTAGGAGTGGTAAAAAATTATTTCAAGTCATGAAACTGTGAAGTTGAAAATATTTTGTATTCATAGTCCGAACGAAAGCCTTTTCCAGTTTAGTGATTGAAGAAATATAAGCACAATAAATGACTCTTGTATATAGTCGGCTATAACCGCCTAAGCCGTGTCTACGCCAATAAAAAAATTCATGTATAGACCACTCTGTCAGTCTAATTTTGCCTTACTTTTTTCTGTATGGCCATCCTTACCATAAGCGGAAAACTGGTCACTCATAGTTGGTCTATAATTAGCAAAATTTTACATGACCTCAACTCACAAAAATGCGGTCAATTGATAGGCAAACATGGAAACCACCCCCTAGCACAACTTTTCCTGAATACAGGAAAATCTAGAATCTCTTCTAGATTGAGAGGAGAGTAGAAGTGAGCAAATAAAGTGCATTTTTGTCGCAAAATAACAAATTTTAGAGTTAAAAAGTTTACGAACATCGGTTCCGTAGTAAGACTTGGTATAATAATAGGCGAAATATGTTGCAACCAGTGACAGATACATAAGTTAACTTTGATAGCTACTTCCTAATATCTAAAAAAACACTCTGTGCAACGCTAAATAATATTTCATATTTTTCAGTACCAACTATTTTGGTTCATATAATATTTGGCTCCCACAGATAAGCTTCACATGTATCCAATTATCATTTTTCTTCAAAAAAAAATATAATAAATAAAAATCTTATATAATTTTCGGTTTTCTTTTCGAAATTTGCCAATCACTAGTATTAAATAAGAGTATTCTCTTACTCTTAAATATAAAGTCTTGTTTCATCTTGAGCTTAAACCAGACATATAAAGGTGATATTTCAAGTTCCTATAATTCTTTTACATTTAATGAATTTCAATCTATATTTTTTATAATCCTTTCTTTCCGTTTGGTTTCACTTAAGATTCATTGATAAAAGTCAATGCCCGAAGTTGCTAGCCTCCATCTACATATGTATATGCCTATGTCTGTATTTTTGGTCGAGGCAGTGCGCTTTTATTCCATTTTCAACGCCGCCATGAATACGTCAATTAACTAAATGATTTATGACACGAAAAATGCAATGTTGATTTCCTGTTGCGACAATTGAATTATTGATTTTGCCAGCGGAGTTTTTTTTATGCTCTTGCTGAAAATGTTCGCAGCCATATAAAAATATGTATGTATGTATATACGTAAATAAATTTATTTGGTTATCGACAGCAGAGAGACAAGTCTAACTAACTTATAAGTATAACTATAAATTACCAATAAGAACTGCCAGGTAATTTCGTAAAGTCTCTATAACTTCTGTCTACATAAAATGAAAACTGAGATTAGAAATTCTTCGGAATTCTATAAACTCTCTCTCCACGGAACGGTTGTTTCAGTTTGGACATCAAGAAGAAATCAGACAGAGGCAAATCTGGTGGATACAATTCTTCTACAATTTTTTCCGTTTTTGACGAATGTTCTCACGCAAACACCTCAATATGGCCAAATAGACAAGCAGTACACGAACATGAAAAAAAAACAATGACTATCACCTTGAATTTTGAGCGACTTTGGCGTGGTTTTTTTGGTTTCGGCTCGTCTCATTGACAGTTATAATGCTCTCCATGAATGTGGGATTGAAATTCGCACGATCAAACATGTCCAAAAAGACCAATTTTCGGTACTCTTTTTGAAAAAAATTCAGCTTTATCGGCACGAGTCGAACAAGAACGCTTTTCATACCCAAAATATCCAACAAAATCATTCAAACAGATTAGCGAGAGATGTTGAGCTCCCTTGCCATCTCTCTAACACTTCGCTGACGAGTTTCAAGCACCATAGCCTTCATTTTCAATATTTCATCAGTTGAAAAGGTCAAAGGTTGTTCAGACCGAGGCATGTCTTCAACGATCTTTCGACGATTTTGGAAATCGGTCACCATCCCACTGAAACAGATTTTCAAAAGGGATTTCACGGTCGTTTCTGAAATGAAATAAAAAACGGTATCTTAATCGACATTACACTAGGAGTTTGAGTTGTTCCTCACGCGAAGGGTAGCGATGGAAGTCACTTGATTCTGAAAAACTCCCAACAAAATAGATCACCAAATCGCATAGACCGACATGGCATTTGAAGCTTACCACAAATTCGTTAATATAGTTATTATCAATCCCAGGCACTTCGACCAAGATACCTCAAACTCAGCTTGACAAAAGTTGGGTTATAGAAGAAAATGTGAATAGCTGATTCCACCCCGTTTTCCTCCACATCACTTTGGCAAAAAGCGTACGACAAAATATTTAGCCGAAGGGTTGCCCTCGCTAATAGTCCCATCAGCTTTGAAGCTTTCAGTGATTCAGCTGCGAACGGGCACAGAATCAACACAGCAGACTCCACCTCCAGGGTATGGTTTAGCGATGCAATGAAAGCAAATATTTTTTCCAAGTGAAGCTACAGAGTCCTAAACTCATCGTCGTCATATTAAATAAAAAAAAATGTTTTTTTTTTTTTTTGATATCTCAAGCTCTTTTAACCCTTTAAGCTTACCGAACTTACCATACTTTTTGAATGCATTTCTTTTATTTTACAACTTAAGAATCTTCAAATTAATTGCAAAATACCAAATATTTAGCGTTCTCTTACAGAGAACAATTTCGTTGTGGAAATGCGAAAAAGAATTGCAAGAAGCGGCGTAATTAAATTTATATGCGTCCAAAGCGTTTAACTGCATTAATATTGATTGAATTTATTATTACGCGGGTAAAAATTAATTGCGAACACACGCGAGAAGTTGGATGTGGCAACACACTACTTGGAAAAAACATGCTCATGTGAGAGAGCAACGACTCTTCAAAGGTGTAAGTTGGCACTTGAACAATTGCACAACACGGTTGCAGCACTGTTTCTAGGTGAATTTTACGTTGAAAAAATAAAGTATGAGGCAAAGCGGGGAGAATAAAACAATCGCACAACAGATTCGGTTGACATTTTCATGTAATATTTCCAATTTACACGTAAAAATAATTAACGCTATGGCAGTGCAAGTGCATGGCTGGCTGTAATGCCAGCGCTTTAATTAAAAGCTGGAAAAAATGCGCTTGAAAGTTGCGCATAAAGAATAGCAGAGAACATATTTGCAGCCCGGTAGGAAATTGGTGATTGTAAGGTATAATAGTATGTTTGATAACAGGAGATATTTCGTCTGCCGTCGTTCACTATCAGACCCATTTGTTTAGCTTCCTTGTTCAACTTGGAGAAAGCAGAACTAACGGCGCAGTTGTTGAGGCCAATGACATCGATATCATTGGCGTACGCCAGCAATTGCTCTTTCTTGTAGAAGATTGTACCTTTTCTATTCAGCTCTGCAGCTCGAATTATTTTCTTCAGAAGGACATTGAAAAAGTCGCACGATAGAAAGCCGCCTTGTCTAAAACCTCATTTGGTATTGAGCGGCTCGGAAGGTCCTTCCCGATCTTGTTTTTTATGAAGAAGAACTAATATTGTACATGAGATAATCCCATTCTCACGACAGTCAGGTCTAAGTAACCGGAACGGACCCAGACTTTTATACGGCCAAGGGCTGTCAACCCGGCACCATGCCTCGAAGTTACTTTAGGAACATTTTTCGCCGCTGCAACAGCAACAATATTCGAAAAGTTCAAGATTTACACGCTCTGAGAAATTATTGCAAAACTCATTCAAGAGATAACAACCAGACAGTAGGACCAATGGGTAAAAAATTAAAACAAAAGGATGAAAATTTGGCTTAAAATTTTTTAAAATTAAATCACTATGTAAATGGTCCACCCTTTGGCATACCTATCTATAAATACAAGTATGTTATGGATAAGGCGGAAATGCAGATAAATTGTACAAAGCTCAAATATATGCGACAGTTGACCAATTAATATTTTCGTACTTTTCCCAGCTATGTGGTGTATTTATTGATGTATATAAATAGTTTTCAGCTTTCGAACTTTTTTAAGGAAAACACATTTATATAATTAAATTTCAGCGAAAATCTTAACTCCGTGTAATCCAAGTCTTATTTGCAATAAACTCAAAAGCTGAAACTTAATGAAGTCATGAACGCTGTGCAGTTGGCGATTTTATGTGAATGAGTTGGAATGCGAAAGGAAGGTGAAGACTCATCGAAGTGCCACGAATAGGCACTTGCCTTAAAAGTTTGTACGTCAACAACATAACACAGAGATGGACCACTAAGGCGTCTCCTACGACCTAAAGCCAGCGATCTTTTAATGCCCTTAGAACAATGCCCTCAAAACAGTGTTTTCATAATTGCAAGGTTACCATACTATACAATATTCCATATGCTTGTTGGTCTTTATTTCATGCATATTACTGAACAAGTCTTGTCTATGAAGTAATTTCCATGTACGGGGTTCTCTTGTTAGATTTCACATTGGAAGCCTTAATTTTACGTTAAAAAATGAAATATTCGCTCATCCAATTGTTGTTGTAGCGACGCAAAGCTTTCTCACAATGTTTAGACCAGACATTCCACACTCCTCGTTCCGTTACAATTTCGGATTTGTTCCGCTAACTTCATAATCCATTTTGTATATAGTCAAAATTTGTTCTGTGATATTGAGGATCATAATTGCCTGCTTAAAGCCACTAAAAGCCGCTAATTTGTTTATTGCAAATTTTTACTTAATTTGACACTTTCAACCATTGCAAATAATTAAGAATATTTATACCCTGGCCAGGGTATATAAAGTTTGTCACGATGTTTGTAACACCCAAAAGGAAGCGTCGGAGACCCTATAAAATATATATATAAATGATCAGTATGTTGAGCTGAGTCGATTTATCCATGTCCGTCTGT
>JBAWJQ010005200.1:0-12012 GCA_037783105.1 Bactrocera zonata | reverse complement strand
CGGACGCCACGTCACAAAATCGGCTGTATCTCCGGAAATAAGTTGAATTTTGAAAAATCCTTCCAAGGTCATATTTTTGAATACTAAATTATCAAAATATGCAAAAAAAAATCGATTTTTTCAAAATCCCCGTTAAAACATGTAATGTTATATACCCGTATATAGGTATGTTGTCATATATATATAATGGTATAGGGTATAATGTTATATACCCAGTATAGGTCAAAATATGCAAAGAATTACGAATATAAAGTTTTACATAGCCGATCCAACGATCCAATCTTTTCTATCAAATATGTAGGCTGAAAAATGTTTAATAACACCAAAATATACTAAAAAATACTTGAGATCGAAGCTATGTCGAGTTTTATTAGTTAAAACATATAACTTAAAATTCACGTTCGAACCGAAGCCTCGAATTACCGCAACAGTTTCTACAAATAATATAATATACATACATATTGCGCAATCTAAGAGAAATATATATAACAGTGGACTTTCTCAAAAAGTATTGTTAGTTTCGCAAAGTATTATCAAACCGTAGAGTTCTCAAAACAGTCGTGCCAAAAATGAAAATTTTCGCGTTGCTATTCCTATTAGCTTGTGTCTACTGGCCAGCTACAAGTTCGGATGTACATAAATGTGAGCAGAAAAATCGCTTTGGTCTGGGGAATCAACGAGTTAGATCCTTGCGCGACGGTCTTGGTGTTAGGTTTGCTAGTCACACGAAGACACCGAAACCCGTTGCACCTTTAGCTGATAAAGATGATGTTGACGATCCATGGGATTTGGGCAAATTCTTCGGACAATTGAGCACAAAAGTGGGTTCGGTCGTTAAAAATGTAGTGGGCGATGTATTGGATGTAGGTGCTAGCATTAAAGTGTAAACTTTTGTCTGTAATTGTTTTTTTTTTTTTTGCACTGCAGTGTGTTGACAATGTATTCAAAGGCTTAAGTCCAGGTGGAAATAAAAAAGGAAAGAAAGATCCTAAGCATCATAAAGGTGGTGAAGGCGGTGCAGGCGCAGCAGGTGCAAATTCGACTCCGAAACCAACTGAGACGGTCACCGTAAAACCAACAGAATCCACAACTAGTGGAAGTACCACAGTCACATCAACAGCATCCACAACTAGTGGTAGTACCACAGTCACATCAACAGCATCCACAACTAGTGGTAGTACCACAGTCACATCAACAACATCCACAACTAGTGGTAGTACCACAGTCACATCAACAGCATCCACAACTAGTGGTAGTACCACCGTAAGCTCAACTCAATCCACGACTACTGCTGGTTCGGGTAAATAAACTACTATCTCTGTGGCTGAACATAAAGTTAGATACTGCAAAATTGTATAAAATGAAACCCACTGAAGCAGTAATTGAAACTAGTGGAACCCCGCACCCATAAACTAATAAATATGTTCAAAAATTGTTATGTAAAATATTCTTGCACAATATTAAATATTTTTAAGCAAATATAAAATGTTTTTTTGTTTAAAAATTGAAATTGAATAGTTTCCGTGTTTCGTTAGCCTCGTGGTTAATCTTGAAATGTGTCCAACATTTTTGTTTGACAGCATTTGGGTCGCAAGTTGTAAATAACGCACCAAAATTAACGGTAAACTATTATTATTACACTTGTTTTGAATCGTTTATTTATGTTGACACAGTTGGCTCTAAATACAGACATCGTCTGTTGTTATAAAAAACGTGTGTACTACGAAAGATTGTTAGTTTGGTAGACAATACTTATTTTGTAATGCTTGTGGATGCTTCTGGGCGTTTGAGCATTCTTTGTTCACGGTGATTTAGTCTTGGAAATGCTGTGTGGAAGTAGAGGTGAATAACTCGTTCGGTTCGCTGGTGCGATATTGTACAGTGCGTTGTTTATTAAAGTTTCTAATATAATATTCAGCCGTCGTCTCAAAAAATGTTAATAATTTTTAACAGTGGTCGGAGTTATGCTTCCAATCTAGAAAAGATTCTGGTGAAATGAATAGTTAAAGTGAATTCATTACGGTACAAGATTGAGAAGAGTAAAGAAGCTAAATTGATATTGAGTTCTCAAGTAGAAATTGCCTAAAGTTATATTGTGGATTTTTCTTTTGTGTCTTTAAGTGAATAATAGAAGTTTGAAAATACAAAGCTTAACATAGAAAACATTTTGATTCCTTGATCTCTCCCGTTTCCGAACAAAGGTTTAATAGCACAAATCGCATTTTATATTTCTAAATATTATCACTGAGGCGACTGCAAAAAAGGTTAACCAAGCTAGAGAAACAATATTTTGTACTATTGAAATGTACCGGCTATCTATCACAAGGAAGTATTATAATCATTACTAGACTATGGTGTAAACTCTTCAAGTAATAAAACAACAAATGGAGCAGTAATACGCTGACGAAAGCATACCGAACCGACTAGCGGTATAAGTTTCAATCCAACGGATAATTAAAAAAAAAAAATTACCAACGAACTTGCCAAGCTTAATTTTTTCACCCATATCTCATGGTTTTGAATTAAATTGACTTTGACAATTTTATTATCGATCACATTGTTTATACTGAGACAGAAAAACTTTTAATTTATACTAATGAGTGATTTCACGGTTTTCCTACTTTAAAAAAAAAACGCAGAAACTTCTAATTTAATGGAGAACGTGTATTCTCATTCGAAAGAATATACCTTGGCATTTATTTTTTGAAGTCTATTTCTTTCAAATATTGGCCGCGACAACGTTTCAGATAATCTTTCCGTTGAGTCCAATTTTCGATGACTTGTTCGAGCATTTCGACTGGTTACTGGCGAATGACACGCGTAATATTCAGCTCCAAGGTCTGAATCGAAGCGGGATTGTTCGCATAGATTTTAAACTTTACATATCCCCACAAGAAAGAGTCTAACGGTGTGATATCACATAATCTTGGTGGCCAATCGACCGGGCCAAAATGTGAAATTATCTGCTCACCAAAGTGTTCTCTAAATAAATCCATTGATTGATTGATGCGATGTGTGGGAATTGACGCTGTCTTGTTGAAACTAAATGTCGCCGAGATCACGAGCTTCAATTTCAGGTATCGAATAGTCAGTTACAAAGATTGACATTGACGGTTACGTTCTCACTGACATAATTTTTAAATAAATATGATCCGATGATCCACCAGCTCACAAATCACACCAAACCGTTACTGTTTCTAAACGAAATGGCAGCTTTTGAATGTCTTCACATTGCTCTTCGTTCCAAATGCGGATATTTTGTCTGTTTTCATAACCATTAAGTTAGTAATGGACCTCATCGCTGAACAAAATTTGGCTCGAAAACGTCGGATCTTCTTGGAGCGATGTCGAGCGGCACAATCTGTAATTTGTACGCTTTCAATTTAAGATCTCGACGTATAATGCGCCAAGTTATTTTATACGTCATTCCGAATTGCTGCGAACGGCGCAGAATCTTCGTGTATATTCTCAGCTTCGGCTCCTTTATTTTCTTCACTGCGTGCTGGACGTGTATGCCCAACGATTGGAATTTAAGTGTGCTATGCCCAATCCATAAAAAAGGAGACCCCACAATCTGCGCCAACTACCGTGGGATTAGCCTCCTCAACATCGCATATAAGGTTCTGTCGAGCGTATTGTGTGAAAGATTAAAGCCCACCGTCAATAAACTGATTGGACCTTATCAGTGTGGCTTCAGACCTGGTAAATCAACAACCGACCAGATATTCACCATGCGCCAAATCTTGGAAAAGACCCGTGAAAGGAGAATCGACACTCACCACCTATTCGTCGATTTCAAAGCTGCTTTCGACAGCACGAAAAGGAGCTGCCTTTATGCCGCGATGTCTGAATTTGGTATCCCCGCAAAACTAATACGGCTGTGTAAACTGACGCTGAGCAACACTCAAAGCTCCGTCAGGATCGGGAAGGACCTCTCCGAGCCGTTCGATACCAAACGAGGTTTCAGACAAGGCGACTCCCTATCGTGTGACTTTTTCAATCTGCTGCTGGAGAAAATTATTCGAGCTGCAGAACTTTGTAATGGGGTCTCGTTCATAGCTGAGGTAAGCTCAGCCGCTCCAGGGTCAGCCTTGGGACCCATGAACCCTTAGCAAATAAAAGATTTGATTTTAATAAACGAATTGTCCACGCCCCCCCCCCCTTTCAGTGGACAGCCAGACCAGCGTGATGAAAACGAGCAGGATTGATGAGCCGGCGTTGACGCTTAGTGAAGCTGGCACGGTGATGAAAACGAACGGGATTGATGAGCCGGCGTTGACGCTTATTGAAGCTGGCACGGTGATGAAAACGAACGGGATTGATGAGCCAGCATTAACGCTTAGTGAAGCTGGCACGATGATGAAAACGAACGGGATTGATGAGCCGGCGTTGACGCTTATTGAAGCTGGCACGGTGACGAAAACGAACGGGATTGACTTCCCTGCGGAGGAGAAGTGATTAAAAATTGTCCAATGGCAGGAGCACTTACTGCACGCGTTGACTTCTCGCTTACAACTCAACTTTGCCACCCTCCTCATTATCGCGTTGGCGTTTTCCTAACGGCGCTTAACGGTGTAGGCAGCGGTACTTATGCCAAGCATTTTCGACGCGGCTACGGCAGTGCCATCGCGAGCATTGGCATCACCCAGCGGTGATGCCTTTTCTGCGCGAGGCCTGCGCATTTCCCCCAACTACCGGGCAGGGCCATCGCGAGCACTGGCATCACCCAGCGGTGATGCCTCTTTCTGCGCGAGGCCTGCGCTTTCCCCGCTGTCTATTGTGCGATAGCATGAGCAGTCATCGCGAGCACTGGCATGATGCCTTTTCTACGCGATGTTCTACCCTACTACTACTACTACCTACTGTTATATGACTTACCGCTGCCTACTGCTGTTCCCGGTGACCGTCCGATTCGGCGAACTGGAGCAAATGAGCGCACTCAGTGCGAAGTGCTTGCTTATATAGCAAGCCCAGCGCAGCTTTCGTCGCGGTAGCGAGGTGAGTATGCGTATGGTGTATGGTGCAGGTACATGGTGGAAAGCTCTAGCGGGGTTCAGCATCGTTGTGTGCGTATGGTGCGGGTACATGGTGTACTGTGGGGCGAAGCTGACGTAACTTATTGGAAGGTGGCAAAAGCCACGTTACAGTCCCCCCCTCACTTCGGACAATGATCCTTCGCTGGCGGCAGGTGGGAGGAGATCTCCCACGATGGTTCGGCTGGAGGCTGGCTGGCTGTCTTAGTTGGCGTGAGCCGTGAACGGGGAGCGGGTGTGAAATCTTTATTTAGTAACAAATTCGTAACTTATGGTACAGGGTGTCTTATCCTACGATTAGGCGTACTTACACCTAGTGACACCTATATATTACTAATACAATTAAAATTCATTGGCTTAGTCGTAAAAAAAATTCATACATTGATCCTTAAGCTAATACAATTAAAATTTATATAAATTCATTATATTTACGAATTCATGAATTGATCCTTAGACTAATACAATCAAAATTTCTGGGTTTAATCGTACAAAGGTAGGATGCATCGTCCACCGCCGTACCGCACCAACACCTGGTCGCCTTCTAGTTTTCGTAGGGCCAACCGTCGGCCCCGGAAGAACAGCGTTCGTCTGGAGCGCTCGATGAAGTGTTGCCTCGTCATCACCAGCCCTCCCAGGAACCCTGGGATCTCGCTTACCGGTGTCGCTTCTTCGGCCGCCGTGATAGGCGGGGTTGGTAGTGTGCTGATCTCGGCCATGGGGCTTGGTGTCGCCGTTGTTTGAGCCGTCTGATGGTTTGCTGTCGACTCGACGTGGGTCGTGGCCGGCGTTTGGGCTTCTGGTTGGACTGGTGTCGACTCGATGCGGACCGTGGTCTTCGTTTGGGCAGAGCGCGGCCCTGTCATGGCATAGGTTTTATGCGTGGCTGGTCGTGCGCTGATCTCGACGGTTGGGCGTGTCGCTTGGAGTGGGGCTGCCGTCGCCAGGGCTTCTGGTTGGACTGGTGTCGACTCGATGCGGACCGTGGTCTTCGTTTGGGCAGAGCGCGGCCCTGTCATGGCATAGGTTTTATGCGTGGCTGGTCGTGCGCTGGTCTCGACGGTTGGGCGTGTCGCTTGGAGTGGGGCTGCCGTCGCCAGGTCGCTTTGTGTAGCTGAGTGCGTTACCTGGGCCTTCGCTAGGTGCGTCGATGTCTGCGCGGCGCGCGGTTCTGTCGCAGTACCGGCTTCACGGTCCGCTTCCCGTGGCGGTGGGGCTCGCCTGGTGGTCGGGAGCTTCCGGGCGTTGGTGCTGAGCGGCGTCTGTCGCGGCAACACTTCCATTTCGGCTGGTTCTGTGCGCGGCCGACTTCGGGTGGTGGCTTTGCCGACGCTGCGCTCCAGGGGCTGCCTGGATGCCCTCGGGCGAGTTCGAGCGGCTGACCCGGCGACGTCCACGCTTATTGCGTTTAATGGATCGTCTTCGGTTGTATTGGTGTTCACCCGAGGTCGTGCTTCTGGGGGTGGCCGGAAAGGTGGTGGCCTTTGCGGCTCGTCCGGCGGCGGTGGTTGTCGGCTCGATGCCTGCGGCCTCCTGTTGTTTGTCAGTTTCATTCTGGTTATCTGGAAAGAGATGAGCAAACGGACGCTTTGATTAGTGTTGGCAACGTGTATGGTTGCGCTACATTGGTTCTAGGTGGCTCGGAGTTAGAGTCCGTAGGCTCGGTAGAGATCGCGTTAGCGGCTACTCAAGTTTAGGATTCGGTTGGCAGCTGCTTTAGATCTTGCAGATGCACATGAATGGTACGCCCACCCGGTGCGTTCGGATTCACGAGTTCAACTGTATTGGTCGACTTGAACTTTCTGACGATATATGGGCCAGAATATTTCGGAGCAAGCTTCTGTGCAAAGTTGTTTACTGCGGAAGAGAGCGGATGATCTCTTTTGAGTACTTTCTCGCCGATAAGTGGCTTCCATGGTCGTCTGCGCAAATCGTAGTATCTCTTCTGGCGTTTTGCTGCAGTAGACAAGTTGCGGGAAACCTCTTGCCAAAGCTCGGTGAGTGTCGGCACGGTGGTGGCGTCTTCGTCGGGCACGTTCCCTTCTTTGCGGATTTGTTTCGGGGTAGCTGGTGTGTACCCGAAGTTTATCTCAGCTGCTGATGTTTTTGTCGAGTCGTGTTGTGATGTATTTATCGCGAAAGCTATTTCGGCTAGTTGGTGGTCCCAGGTCCGATGGTCGGCCTTTGCTCGTTGGGCGATCATAGTTTTCACGACTCGATTGGTGCGCTCGGTTGGGTTCTCGTGTGGAGCGTAAATGGCGGTGAAACGGTGTTGGATTCCGTGGCCCTCCAGGAACTGTGTAAGCGGCTTGCCGATGAATTGCTTCCCGTTGTCGGTAAGGAATACGTCAGGGCAGCCAAACCGGTATATCACTCGTTCTCGTAGCGCCTTTATAACACTGGCGGTGGTTGCATTCCGGACTGGCACGAGTTCCACCCACTTGGAGAACTTATCCGTGAGCACTAGCAAGCACGTGTTGCCATTTGTTGAGCGTGGTAGCGGGCCTACGAAGTCTGCCGTTACAACTTCCCACGGTCGTGAGCATTGCATGGTGGCCATCATCCCGGCAGGTCGGCGCTGGTCTATCTTATATTCGGCACATGGTTGACATCGACGAACATACTTGAGCGCATCCCTATGCATCCCAGGCCAATAGTACCCTTCTTGTATGCGTTTGAGTGTTTTGTGTACACCCAGGTGACCGCCGGTGCTGGAGTCGTGATTTTCTCTCAGGACTTCGAGTCGACGGTGCTCCGGTACGCATAGTTTCCAGCGTGGTGACCTGGATAGCGTATTGCGTGGGGCGATGTGCCGAAAGAGCCGGCCATCGATAAGTTGGTAATCGGGATGTTTCGTTGGTTGATCGTGTACCTGGCGCGTACGTCTTTCATACCATCTATCCGGTTGATCATGGACGGCATGCAAAAGTTCCGCATTGCCTTCTTGGTTTTTCAGTGGGCATCTGGATAGCGCGTCGGCGACTACGTTGAGGGTACCTTTGCGATACTCGATGTCGAAGTCAAACTGTTGTAGCTCTAGGGCCCACCTTGCGAGTCTTCCGGACGGGTTCTGCAGGGTGTGAAGCCATTTGAGCGAATGATGGTCGGTGATTACGGTGAAATGATAGCCCTCCAGGTAAGGTCGCATTTTCCTTATACCCCACAATACGGCTAGGCACTCCTGTTCGGTGGCGGAGTATCGCTTCTCCAACTCTGTCAAGCTGCGACTGGCGTATGCTACAACCCGTTCTTGGTCCGAATGGCGTTGAAATAGTACCACGCCTAGTCCTTCTCCGCTGGCGTCAGTCTGCAGGCAGAAAGGCCTCTCGAAGTCAGGGCACCCCAGGATGGGTGCACTGGTTAGTTTTTCCTTTAGCGCCTGGAATGCTTCTTCTTGTTCGGCACCCCATGACCAACGCTGGTTCTTTTTCAATAAACGGTTCAGTGGTGCTGATATTGTGGCGAAGTCTGCTACGAAACGTCGGTACCACGAGGCTGCTCCCAGGAAACGGCGTAGTTCTCGGATGGTGGTAGGTGCTGCCATGTCGTTAATGGCTGCCACCTTAGCCGGGTCGGTGTGAACACCCTCGTTGCTGACTACGTGGCCCAAGTAATGGAGGCGTTGCTGCACGAACTTGCTCTTCTCAAAGTTGATCTGCATGCGGTTTTGTTGAAGGCGCGTAAACACTGCTTGCAAATAGTCCAAGTGCTCTTCGAAAGAGTTTCCCAGTACAATGATGTCGTCCAGATAGGCGAAGACCTTCGGCTGTAGTTCTGATCCCAGGACGGTGTCTAAGGCTCGCTGGAATGTTGCTGGTGCCGAATGCAGCCCAAAAGGCATCACTCGCCACTGGAATAAACCTCTCCCCGGTACGGTAAATGCGGTGTACGGGCGTGAGCGGGGGTGTAGCGGAATTTGCCAGTAGCCGTTCTTCAGGTCGATGGTCGAGATAAACCGAGCTTCCTTCAACTGGTCTAGGATTGCGTTTATTTGAGGAAGTGGGTATGCGTCTGGTATACTTGCTGCGTTAAGTTGCCGGTAGTCGATACACATTCGCCAACTTCCTTGTTTCTTTCGCACTAAGACGATGGGCGAGCTGTAAGCGCTGTTAGAGACTTCGATGCGGCCGGTTGCAAGCAATTCGTCCACCTCCTGATTGATGACTTCTTGCATCGCTGGGTTGCGCGGGTAATATCTCTGTTTCAATGGGCGATCGTGTTTAAGTCGAATCACATGTTCGGCGGCTGTGCTGGGGCCGGTGATCGTCGAGAACACTGCCGCATTTCCCGTGAGGAGAGTATTCAGTTGATGATTCTCCTTTTCCGTAAGATGTTGCCTCTCGGTTAGCATCGCGAGGTGGTCGGTAGGTGTCTGTGTGCTCAGGCGTGTAGCGGCTACCGGTTGACCATCGACGGTGATAGTCAGGTTCCGTTTCCTCAGGAAGTCCATGCCCAGGATGACCGGTTCCGCCAGCGTCGGTAAAGCGGATACGAGTAGATGCGTCATCTTCTTCCCCAGCTCGATGGTAACGGGATACATTTTTGTGCTAGGTATATACGTCTGGTTAGCTAGCTGAATGCGACGGGTCTGGCGTCTGGCTTTGATTTGGTGTTCATCTAGATGACGTTGAAGTTCCTTACCGATATATGTGAGTGTGGCTCCGGTGTCCACCAGGGCTTCGACCTGCATGCCCGCGACAGTAATGGGCAGATAGTAACGGCCATCTTGCTTCCTTTCTGGGTACGGAAGCGTTGTTATGCGTGCTGCTGTACTGGGTTGGGGCGGAGTAGCTCGCACTGCCACATGTGTAGGACAATTGCAGTCCCGTGACATGATTCCGTCGAGTCCGCAGCGAGAGCAAAATATTCGCTGCTGGTTGCGACATTGGTGTCTTCGGTGTCCCGGCTGCTTACATCGCCAACAAACTTTCTCGCGGCAATACTTATTACTTACCGCCGTCAGACAGTGGTTGGTGTTTCTCGCTTGCCTGGTCTCCTCGCCTTTCAGCAACTCGAATTCTTCCGTTAATTCGAGTAGCTCGTCCACGCTGTTGAAATCGCTCCGACGAACATATAAGCGATATTCCACTCTTAAGCCGTCATATATGCGTTCGATGTGGTCTTCATCGCGAAGCTTCGGGTGCTGGCGGATAAGCGTTTGGATGGCCAGCACATAATCTTTTGCTTTCTCTCGGGGCGATTGCTTGCGCTGATGGATGGTTTCCTCCAGATGTGCGAGGTGTCGTTTCGGTAAAAAGAACCGTTCAGCCTCGTAACGAAAGTCGTCCCACGTGTTGATGGCATTGCGTTTTACTCGAAACCATTGCAGCGCTCTGTCCTGCAGAATTTCCGGCATCGTGGCAAGAAGCTGGTTGTTTGCTATTGAGTAGCATTCTGCTAGCTCTTCGCATCGCTCCAGAAAGTCGTGTAAATTTTCGCGACCGCTGTAGCGTATGTTCCATCGCCGCACGGAGTTTATAACCTCCAAATCCGGCACTCTCGCAGCTGAGGTTATGTCGCCACGTGTTGCTGCCGCTTTGCTGGGGATTCTCACTGTGGTGGTTGGAACGAGTATGGTGGCGTTATCTTCCTCCTTCATTTCCCTCTCCAAAGCTTTTACCAGATCCTCCGTGGATTTATTGTGGCGCTTTGCCCGGATGCAGGCGCTCAGCTCGCTACGGAGATCTGCTACGGTGCGCCCTTCGACAGCGATGTGGTGTCGTCTGCATTCAGTGATTAATCGCTCCTTCTTCAGCCAGTAAATCCAACTGGTCGTGTCTGTCTCAAGCGTAGCAGCCTTATTCGCTGGAGTACTGCGATGTTTATGATTGTGTGGGGGGCGCGGCGAACCTGATTCATGAGCGTTGGTGACCGTTTCGTGTTTTTCACTGTCACTCACAAAATCAGGTCCCTGCTCGGGCGCCATTTGTAATGGGGTCTCGTTCATAGCTGAGGTAAGCTCAGCCGCTCCAGGGTCAGCCTTGGGACCCATGAACCCTTAGCAAATAAAAGATTTGATTTTAATAAACGAATTGTCCACGCCCCCCCCCCTTTCAGTGGACAGCCAGACCAGCGTGATGAAAACGAGCAGGATTGATGAGCCGGCGTTGACGCTTAGTGAAGCTGGCACGGTGATGAAAACGAACGGGATTGATGAGCCAGCATTAACGCTTAGTGAAGCTGGCACGATGATGAAAACGAACGGGATTGATGAGCCGGCGTTGACGCTTATTGAAGCTGGCACGGTGACGAAAACGAACGGGATTGACTTCCCTGCGGAGGAGAAGTGATTAAAAATTGTCCAATGGCAGGAGCACTTACTGCACGCGTTGACTTCTCGCTTACAACTCAACTTTGCCACCCTCCTCATTATCGCGTTGGCGTTTTCCTAACGGCGCTTAACGGTGTAGGCAGCGGTACTTATGCCAAGCATTTTCGACGCGGCTACGGCAGTGCCATCGCGAGCATTGGCATCACCCAGCGGTGATGCCTTTTCTGCGCGAGGCCTGCGCATTTCCCCCAACTACCGGGCAGGGCCATCGCGAGCACTGGCATCACCCAGCGGTGATGCCTTTTCTGCGCGAGGCCTGCGCTTTCCCCCTTCTATTGTATAGGGCAGTCATCGCGAGCACTGGCATGATGCCTTTTCTACGCGATGTTCTACCCTACTACTACTACTACCTACTGTTATATGACTTACCGCTGCCTACTGCTGTTCCCGGTGACCGTCCGATTCGGCGAACTGGAGCAAATGAGCGCACTCAGTGCGAAGTGCTTGCTTATATAGCAAGCCCAGCGCAGCTTTCGTCGCGGTAGCGAGGTGAGTATGCGTATGGTGTATGGTGCAGGTACATGGTGGAAAGCTCTAGCGGGGTTCAGCATCGTTGTGTGCGTATGGTGCGGGTACATGGTGTACTGTGGGGCGAAGCTGACGTAACTTATTGGAAGGTGGCAAAAGCCACGTTACAACTTAATAGAGCAG